>APFE030184356.1:29054-146796 GCA_000404065.3 Pinus taeda
GTCTTGTTGCTAAGGACTTTTCACAAGTTGAAGGCATTGACTATATTGAAACCTTCTCCCTTGTTGCCAAAATGAACTCTGTCCACCTTGTTCTTTCCCTTGCCGCCTCTTTCAAATGGGAAGTCCATTAGATGGATGTTAAATCCGCCTTCTTGCATGGGGATTTGCATGAAGAAATCTATATGGAACAACCTATTGGGTTTATACAAACAGATTCTAGTCTTGTATGTCGGCTTAAGAAATCCCTTTATGGTCTCAAGCAAGCTCCTTGGGCTTGGTATGCCAAAATGGATAGCTTTCTTTTAGAATCTGGCTTTTCAAGGTGTCATTCTGATAATACTGTCTACACCAAGAAAGTGGGCAAGTCTCTTATCATTCTTGGTTCGTTATGTTGATGATCTTATCCTTACTAGTAGTGATCCCAACCTTATAAACCATGTGAAGTCTAGCCTTAAAAAGCAGTTTGAAATGACAGACTTAGGACACTTACACTATTTTCTCGGTCTTCAAGTCTTGCAATCCAAGGAGGGTATTTCCCTTTCCCAGTCCAAGTATGCTTGTGATATTCTTCGTCATTTTCATATGGAAGATTGTAAGCCAGCTCCTTCTCCCTTTCAGTCTGGAGTCAAACTTTCAGTCTCTTGTACTTCTCCTGAAGTTGATGCTATCTTATACCGTCAACTTGTAGGAAAACTCTTGTATTTAACCCATACTCGTCCTGACCTTTCCTTTGCTGTTGGCCTTGTTGCTCGTTTTTTGCAAAACCCCCGTGAAAGTCATTGGAAAGCAGCTAAAGAATACTTCGTTATGTTCGAGGTACAATACAGTTTGGGATTCATTACAGTGCCAAAGCAACTCCTCTATTAGTTGGTTTCACTGATTCCAATTGGGCTGGTGACCCTGATGATCAGAAGTCTACTGCCAGTTATGTCTTCACTCTTGGTTTCGGACCTATTACATGGGCTTGCAAGAAACAAGGTGCCATTTCTCTTTCTTCAGCAGAAGCAAAATATCGTGATGTCGTAGAAGTTAGTAAGGAAACCTTGTGGTTCGTCAGATCCTATCAGAGTTTGGCTTTCAGCAGCAGCATCCAACTACACTTTGGTGTGATAATCAAAGTGCCATTCAACTATGAAAAGATCCAGTTCAGCATCAGCGCAACAAACACATTGAAATACACATGCACTTCATCAGAAAGCTCATTCATGACCATGTTCTTGAAGTGCAATATTGTTGAACAGATGATCAGGTTGCAGACATCTTCACAAAGGCTCTCACAGAGGCGAAGTTCACTAAACTTCGATATATGCTTGGAGTTCAGGAAGTTGTCACTAAGGGGGGATAGGCTCTAGTGCCTCCTTCCTTCTCCTATTGTGTCATATTTGTAAATCCTTCAATCCTATCCCAAGTCGTTCTTAAGGGGGGATGTTAGGATATTCCGACACATAGGAAATAGTTAAGTTCAACTTGGTCTAGTATAGAGTTAGGTAAAGTGTGTTTATTTACTATGTACATTTGTAACTTACAATCCGACGGTCACGATATGTAGTGATCCGATGGTTCATTCTCTCCTCGGTATTACCGACACTTGATCTGTGGCTTAACACCCGATTGGTCCATGGTTTCTATTTAAAGCGCATGGAGGGTCATTTGTAGGTTAACCATTCACGAGAGAAGCTTATGTAAATTTTCATTCTTTTATTAATAAATTTCCTGAAGTGGCCGCGTTGGCTCAGGTCGTGGACTATTTCCCTCTTTTAGGGTTTTAACCACGTCAAAATACTGGTGTATTGATCTGTGATCTGTTTGTGAGTGGTGTCCTTTTGGTGTTCTGCCTGAGGAACTTACCTTGTAAATTCCTACATAAATTGTGTAGACGAAGAGAAGATATTGACCCCTGAGAAATAGGAAGAAAGAAGAGGGAGATGATACACCATGATAGTGAGGATGCGAATGAATAGCATGGGTTGGAGATATACGAGAGAGAATTTAAGTACTGAGAAAGGCTAGGTCAACATATGGATCAATGAAGATAGAGATGTAGCGAGAGAGTGGTCATATGGACGAGAAAATGGAGATGGATTCAGTGTTGTTTGAGGACACTGAAGGAGCCAATGAGTGATGAGAATTGTAGTGGCATGATAACATCAACGTTGTGTGAACACCCAAATGGTTTTGGTTTAAGGCATGTTTATTTCCCTTGGAAGTTGTAAGACCTATTGTTCATGCATAAATGCTGCATAGTAGCACATATTGTTGTAAGGCCTTAAGAATTTGATTAGGCATACATGTACTACAGTGGCACATGGAGTTGATGAATGATTGAAACCATGTTAATCTCTTTATTTTAAGTTTAAAGGGGATATTGTTAGGTTGGTTCCCGTAAACTTGACTTGGTCAAGTTACCAGTTGTTTTTGGGTTCTAGATTTATGAGAACCTATGGTTTTCCCCATGGTATTCAGATGGAATATAACGTATTTCAAACACATAAAGGCTTCAGTAAATTGGTCTTGGTGACCAGTGGATCCCAACAATGATGTCTTTAGACCCCACCACTTCTCTTGGTGTTTTGTGATCCTCACACATATAAACACTATGGTTAATATAGTTTATAAAAGAACTATCACAATTAATTTTTACATTTCTTTAATCTTTAACAATGTGAGATGTATCATAAAATAAGTGTTTTAATGCTTATCAACTTTGACCAACCATTTAATTTATATAGCTACACTATTTTTTAATAAAAAGTAAATACTAATCACTAACATAAATGACAATCATTTGAATGACCTATGATTGCACATTGCAGTATGGATCTTGTATAGCTACACCCAGATAGCTCCTCAAAGGAAACACGATGGTGTATAGCTTATAAAAGAATTCTCATGCGTTGCTTTTGGTCATGTTTCTAATGTTTTTTGACGGTTGAAACAGATGATGGATTATATTTTTCCTATGGATTTGCATATCTGTGTTACACTAGATTTGTGGCCTCATACATGTGCTTGTTACATTAGTTCCACTAGGCATGGAATTGATTTGTAAATTTTGTTTGGCATAAAACTGAACAATGATTTTTTATTTTTTTTCTTCAGACATATGCTAATGATTTTTATTTATTTTAATATTATGATGTGTATAATATAAGATTACTTGATTTGCAATTACATGTAAAGAAAATTGTTTACTCATTTTCAAATATGGAGCACTCCAAAATTTTGTTGAGATTAATCTCCTCTTTCTTTTGGATACTTTTATGATATAGAGTAAGTAGAAAAAAGAGAATTAATCTATCAAATTCCAATTTAAAACCATATTTGAAATATGTAATTTTAAAACTACTTATTTTTACTATTTTGGTGGTTTTGGGGAGGCATTAAATTCATATGGTGGAAGTAGAGAAAAAATGATCTATCAAATTCCAATTGAAGATTATATTGGAAATCTATAATATTAAAACTAATACCTTTGGTGATCCTTTATAAACAATGAATTCAATGGATGGAAGTGTTGTGAAGGAGGCGGAATCCATATATAGATAAGGTGACAAGATTCAAACATAAATAAATAATACAAAATAATACATCTGATGTTGTTAGAGATCATACAGAAATGAAAATTCTAGATTATGTGAGAGATTGAATTAATAGATGATGTGAGAGATTGAATTAATAGAAATGTCTCATTAAAAAAAATGCGCTCTCTTGTCTTTGTCTTACTTGTTATGGTATCACAATAGGTCTTTGGACTTGACTCCCTTAAGGAAGGAAGGAGGACCAAGAGCATGAAGAGAGTAAATAGTGTGTTGTGATGATTGCAACAATGTTTATGCCGTGGCATGAGAGTATCAGATTTGTCCATCCATTTGTTGAGGTTGATGTAACAATTGCATGTTGAGTAAACTGTGTGAGGAGAAAAGTTGAGGTCAATGCAAATGGCAATGTGAGTCGAGCAATTTGAATTTTATCTAGATGACAATGGGAAGATGCAATGGTTTCTAGAAAACTACTTATTGCTTGATGCTCGCTGCCACACTCTAGCCACTTTGTGATGATAGTTTCATTAGCTCAATTGATTTCTAGAAAAAAATAATTGTTTGATCGTAGACAAATTCATAGGGTCCTCACATTTCTTGGGATGTAAGGCAGTTTTTAGATTGCAATGATAATATTGGCTTCCACCATGACAAGTGTTAGGGCTTGGTTTTGCGCAATTTTGACACCCTTTTCTAGACTTTACGTGGAGCCGTACAAAAATATATATTCTAAATTAAGAAAATCATAGATTTAGTTGGGCATATTTATATCAATGGCGTGTTATGTTGGAATAAAGTTTCATTAATTTTAAATTTGATTAACAATAATTATTGGGAACATATAAGGTGTAGATTAGAGGTTTGTGTCTGATTTAGTCTCAATAAGGTCATATTTAAATTTCGTGGGAGTGGTTGTGATCCAAATTTAAATAGGAACGCAAAAAATTACAGATATAACCATAAATATAGAGATGCAAAAAAAATAACACTTCCTTTGATTAATATCAAATAATGAAATATGCTTACAAACAATATGGAAATGAGACTAGCTCGACGATGATAGCTAATCTCTGAGAAGAGATGTGGTGGCTACATGCCTTTGAACTGCATTACAATGAGGCTTAAGGGCCTTTTTATTATTGAACAATAAGAGCAAACTCTAAACAAACAAAACCATAACCCGAGGAGATGTAACACCAAGAGTTTATGGGCCCCATTGGGGTTAGTTGGACAGCCAACTTCTCGAGGTCGTGACTTGCTCATGTTATCTCCATTTGACGTGCATGATACCTAGTTGGAAAAATATCTCCGAGGACTACGACAGAAAAGATGATTTTACAAATAAATTGGTGGCGGTAGATTTCCAAAAAAATGTCGTTTAGGGCCTCAAAACGGCTTTGGAAGTTTAGGACCCGAAAAACTGCTAAAAATATTAAACGTGCTACAATTAAGGAAACTGAAAAATTGAAAGAAACAATGGTGGGGGTCCACTTGGAATTGGTGGGTGGCCACCAATGTCCACGTGGATTATTCCTCCCCCTTTAGGAAGCATTGGTCCCCATTTCATTGAGTTCCTCCATGAGATGGGTAAACTTCTATTGAAGTTGGTCCCTCGTGAGCCACTTGCCCTAGTGAAGGAGTTGGCCTGCTTTGATAACCCAATACAGTTGGATTTTCTGCTGGTGAGTGTTCTTGATCTGTGTGTCCATGATTCGATTAGTTGCAGCTTGTTCCATGCAATCTAAATTTAGCTTTATTGGTGTGAATTGTTCTACAATGTCGGATGTGTCTAGTAATGGTGGAAATTATGGCTGAAGATGATCCACATTAAACACTGGGTGCAAGCCAAGGAATAGGGGAATGCTAAGCTCAAAATCATTATCTCCCACAGCCTTGGTGATGGTGTATGACCCATATCGGAGCAGGCGAATCTTGCGGTGGGGCTCAACGAGGTGCTCCTTCTGAAAATGTAGCCAAACTTTGTCGCCCACCTGGAACTTGTGTGGCACCTGATGCTGATCATGCCACTACTTGTACTTGGCACTGGTTTTATCCAATATGTCATGGACCTGTTAGCGGATGTGCTGAATATGCTCAATGAAGTTATTTGCTTTGTTAGCTTCAGACTAGATATGAGACAAATCTCCCTTAGTCGCTGCAACTAGTATGACCACATTGGTGGGACATAGTGGCTCGAATCTCAAGCCCACCTGAAAAGGGTTGTGGCCAGTTGAGCTGTGGAGAGCCCGGTTGTAGCTATGCTGGATATAGGGGAGGCTCTCATCCCATGTGCATGGATTCTTTGAGTTGTACACGAGCAAAATGTGTACGATCATCCTGTTGATGACCTCTATTTGGCCTTTAGTTTGGGGATGGAAAGCTGTGGACTTAGTGAGCTTGGTGTCCAGCATCGACCAGAGACTGGACCAAAATGTACTGAGGAATTTGTTGTCCTAATCCGAGATGGTAGAATGTGAAATCCCAAATTGTACCCACACTCGTTCAATGAAGAGTTTAGCAGTGGATTCTGCTATGATACTCTTCTTGCAGGTTGCCATAATGGCCATCTTCGAGAATTGGTCGATGACCACAAAAACACAGTCATTGCCATGCTTAGTAGAAGGAAGGCTTGACATGTAATCCATGAAGATGGATTCCCAAGGTCGACTAGGGGCAAGCAGCGGAGTATAGAGACTTTGCTTCTTGATGGTCAGTTTGGCGATGGCACGGGAGGTGCAGGATCTGATGTACTGCCCGACATCTTGTCGAAGATTCGGCCAATAGAAATACTTTTGCAGTATTGCCACTATTTTCTCGACCCCAAAATGCCCAGCGGCCCGACTGTAGTGTGCTTCCCAAATCATCTTTGCACGCTTGCTTGAAGGAACACAAAAGTGTCCCATATGGCATAACAACACATCTTGGAGGTGAAAACCTGGAACTTGCTGACCCCCCAAGAGCATATGGTATGTGTGTCCGAATTCTGGGCCACTTTTGTAGAGAAGTGGCCAATCAGAAGTCTCATGCCCACAAGAGTTGAGCACAGTAGTTAACGCCATTATCGGTGCTTGGCTGAGGCAGTTTGCAACATTACTTGTTTTTCCCTTCTTATACTTGATATTCAAATGGAACTGTTGCAGATATGTGGACCACTCTTGATGGTAATCATTCTGCAACTTCCCTTGTGTCTATATGAATTGTAGGGGTTGATGGACTGTGTGGATGACCGTTTCCTTCCCCAAAAATGTAATGCTTCCATTTTCGGCAGGCCTACACAATGGAATACATCTCTGTATGATAAGTGGGATACTTCTGGACCATGTCTGAAAGTGTCTCACTGTGATATGCCACTAGATACCCCTGTTGAGTAAGGACTGCCCCAATAGCATAGTCAGAGGCATCTGTCTCAATCTCAAATGGTTGTTGCAAGTCTGGTAATGTGAGCATTGTTGCAGAGTAGAGGCGATGTTTCAACTCTGTGAATGCCTTTTGTTGAGATTCATACCAAAATAATTTTGCTTTCACTCCTCCTTTGGTGACTTGACC
Source organism: Pinus taeda (assembly GCA_000404065.3). Taxonomy (NCBI): domain Eukaryota; kingdom Viridiplantae; phylum Streptophyta; class Pinopsida; order Pinales; family Pinaceae; genus Pinus; species Pinus taeda. Next base: position 36,140 of record APFE030184356.1, read on the forward strand.
CAAGGGTCAAGTGATATGAGAGAACCTCAACATGAACCTATGGTAGAAATTGGAAAGACCCAGAAAGTTGTGGAGCTCTGTCAGAGTGGTTGGGATTGGCTAATCCCGAATGACTTGGATCTTGGCTGGATCCACCTGCACCCCTTGTTCATCAATAATGTATCCCAGATACTGAACCCGGGTCATGCCAAAAGTACATTTCTCCAAATTGGCACATAGCTTGTGTTGCCACAGTGTTTGGAGAACTTGTTAGATGTGGTGGAGGTGCTCTTCCCAACTTTCACTGAAGATTAGGATGCCATTCAAGTATACCACTACAAATGTGTTGGTGAATGGTCGTAAGATGTCATCCATGAGCCTCATGAAGGTTGCAGGGGCATTACTCAACCTGAAAGGCATAACCAACCATTCAAAAATTCCCTCCTTAGCTTTGAAGGAAGTCTTCCACACATCGGAGGGTTCGATTGGTACCTGATGATATCCAGACTTCAAGTCGATCTTGATGAAATATTTTGCTGCCGTGAGTTGGTCCAGAAGGTCATCAATCCATGGGATCGATTACTTGTTCCGGACAGTGATCTCGTTCAGTGCTCGATAGTCAATACATAGTCTCCAAGTCCCATCCTTCTTTTGTACCAACATGATTGGGCTCCCAAGGGCGATGAACTTGGCCAAATATGTCCTTTCTGCAACAACTCCTGAATTTTCCTCTTGATTTCATCATTCTCCATAACAGAGCGTCAATAGATTGGTCCATTGGGTAACGACGCACCTGGGGTCAGATCGATGGAGTGCTTGACCTGACAGTGTAGAGGCACCCCTGTGGGGGAGGTGAAGATGTCCTCATACTCCTGCATGACCTTTTCCATCTGTTGTTGTTGTGTGGAGGGGCCTTGTCTGGAGGTCGTGGCCATTGTCTTCTTCTTTCCTTGAGGGCATATCATCATGAAAACAAATTTCCTGGTTTTTGAAATTAGTTTACTGCATTGTTTTGCAGTAACCAGAGAGATGGTGGTAGGCGGGGCTACCACCAATATCCTGTATAACTTATTTCCTAATGTAACAATAACAATGAAAGGCCTTGACTCATACACAACATGTCGCTTCCACAAGTATGGTGGGCCTAATTATACATCACAAACATAAAGGGGAACAACGTCACATAATACCTCATTCGTGAAGGGCTTGATGCTATATGGAAGGCAACATTGTTGGCTCACGTGTAGATCACGTCCTTGGTGAAGCCACTGGATGGTGTACGGTTGTGGGTGTACTGTGGTCGGTAAGCCCAACTGCTTCACGACCTCTACTGCAATGAGGTTCTTTTGGCTTCCGCTGTTGATAATGAACTATAGCAGGGAACCCTTCATCCACATCTGGGAGTGGCAGAGACACTCCTCCTCCTCTAGATCTTCGGGTTCCTTCTTCTGGATCTTTGTGGTGGCGACGATGGCGTTTGGCTCTGCATCAATAATCTGATTCTCCTTGTCATTCCCCTTGTCGGGTTCTGACTCAGTGTTGGAACATGCATCTAATTCTGAAGCCTTTAGCTCGACCACCAGTGATTTGTTGGCCTGACAGTCGCTTGTGTTGTGAGTGGAGATCTTACGGAACTCACACCAATTTCCCGTGTCCTTCTTCGGCTTTGCAGTGTTGTCCTTTGCTTGTGGCCTTGGCAGTTTGTCCTGGGCCGTATCGCCTTGGATTTTTCCTTTGTTCTATGGTTTAGGGGCACCTTTCCCTTGCTTCGGATTCACAGATCCAAAGTCTTGCTTCTTCTGTTTAAACTTATGCTCGGTCTTGACGACGTATCGGTACGTTGTGCTGAGCGAGGAGATGTCTAGGAACTCCATCTCATCCTAGATGTATCTATGTAAGCAGCCACGATACTTGAGTACCAAATTTTTCTTAGAATCCTTGATGCCAAACTTCGTTCACAGGGTATGAAAAACATTGGTAAAAGCCGGCACATCTTGGTCCCTTCCCTGTCGCAGCATTTTCCACTAAATGTATTTGTCCTCATAGCTCCTGATTGGGTAGTACTGCTCCTTGATGGCATCCCAGAATGAATTCCAAGTGGGAGTGGCTGAAAACAGTGAGTTCGTACTTTCATCCTTCTACTCATAATAGGCTTCCCACTCGTCCTTGATGTGGGGGGCGGCTTTGAGAAGAGAAAAAGTAATCTTTCCTCGATTGGAAAAATCATGAGAAAAAAAATATCCTTCTAACACATTCAACCATTTATCTACAATGTCTGCATCTATTTGGCCCTCAAATATGGGAATGTCAAAGTTTACTTGTACCTTGAAAGATGTGGAGCCTCCAGAGTGGCTGTTGGATGTGGATGCACTGCCGGTGGGCAACCGTTGAAGGATCTGAACAAAGTTATCCATCATTGCATTCCTTTGTTTCTCGAGGGCCTCCTCAAGCAATATTTTGATAGGATATCCTGCTCCCTCATATTTCTTTTCTTCCTCCAAGTGAGGTTGTCTGGATTTATGAGACTAGTCTTGCAAAGGTTTGAAAAATTCAAGCCCTAACTCCTTATATCCCAACCTCGTTGGGGACATGCAAAAAAAAGAAGAGAGAGAGTAGACCCCTCTAATACCACTGATCCGAATTTAAACAGGAACACAACAAATTAAAGATATAACCATAAATACAGAGATTCAACATAAATAACACTTCCTTTGATTAATATCAAATAATGAAATATGCTTACAAACAGTATGGAAATGAGACTAGTTAGACAATGGTATCTTATCTCTGAGAAGAGATGTGGTGGCTACATGTCTCTAAACTGCGTTACAATGAGGCTCAAGGGCCTTTTTATTATTGAACAATAAGAGAAAACCCTAAACAACCAAAACCCTAACCCGAGGAGATGTAACACCAAGAGTTTATGGGCCCTGTTGGGGTTAGTTGGATAACCAAATTTTCGGGGTCGTGACTTGGTCATATTATCTCTGTTTGACGTGCATGATACCCCGTTGGAAAGATCTCTCCGAGGACTACGATAGAAAACATGATTTTTCTACAAATTTTTTGGCGTAGATTGCCAAAAAAACGCCGTTTAGGGCCTCAAAATGGCTCCGAAAGTTTAGGCCCCGAAAATGTTAAAAATAGTAAACCGTGCTATAATTAAGGAAATTGAAAAACCGAAAGAAACAATGGTGGGGATCCAAGTGGAATTGGCGGGTGGCCACTAATATCCACCTAGATCAGGTTGAGGATGGAAGCCACTTTGAGAGAATTAAACTTCCCAAACGGCATCTAGGCTTGACCCAACCTCACACAACCCACTACCCTAGGCCCATGCTCAACCTAGTCACAAAAAAATAATGATTATTATTTTTGTTTGTTTGTCAAGTTGTTTGAGTTCTCCAAATATTACTTCAGGCTTGATCTATAGCATAAGAAATCACGACACAGGGGCATCTATGCCGTCAAAATCACTCGGGGATCGCACCTGGCCTAGGCAACACCAACCCTTAACATGGCTAGATTTTTTGCCCACAGAGTTTTGAACCAATGACCTTCACATCATGGAGTGACTTAACAATACACCACATAACTATCCATTCTATGTCCTACAGGCAATAATGATTATTATTAAGTGAATGGTAAGGAGGATTTAACTTCCACAAAATATTATAAAAAATTCTTGGTAGTAGTTACAAATCAAAGGTTGAGACTTATCTCAAAAGTAGTTATGTCATTTTTATCCTTTTAATTAAATTGATTAATTAAAAAACATGTGATATCTCATAAGAACATGAGTTATGGTCATTAGAGAAATTTTGAGATCTAAAATGGCTTTCTAAGGAATATTATATAATAATAGTGGAAATGATAATAAGATTAGATTACATCATCAAATTTTAGAGGGAAAAAAAGAAAAAACTATTTTTTTCAATTCACATTTTCAACTTATCTCCCTATGATTTTACTCAAATTTCGAGCGGGAGAACTCATTGGATGCAAAATTTAATTCATCATCGAAAGAGTACCGATGTTGCATAGTTTTGATGGAACCTGTTATATATTAGTGTTATCTTCTTATTATTTATGTATTAGTTATTATGAACTAACTATATTTATGTTAATTAGAAATTCTAGCTTTTGCCTTAGATATTATGGATTGCCCAAATTTAAGTTAATTACAATTCCAATTAATTGAAATGAAGTTAATAATTAACTTTGTTTTTTGTTTCAGTTAATTTTGCTTCATAATTATTGAATGCACAAAATTTACCATAAACATAAAATAGCACAGTGATATAAATTAGATGGTTAATAGACAAATTACCAAAAAGAATTACAAAAAATTGTAAAAATTAACAAACTTATACCAACATCATCATCATCATCATCATCATCATCATCATCATCATATACATATATTGTTGCTATATGTATAACGTTGTTTCTATAAGTTTGTTAATTTTTACAATTTTTTGTAATTCTTTTTGGTAATTTGTCTATTAACCATTTAATTTATATCACTGTGCTATTTTATGTTTATGGTAAATTTTGTGCATTCAATAATTATGAAGCAAAATTAACTGAAACAAAAAACAAAGTTAATTATTAACTTCATTTCAATTAATTGGAATTGTAATTAACTTAAATTTGGGCAATCCATAATATCTAAGGCAAAAGCTAGAATTTCTAATTAACATAAATATAGTTAGTTCATAATAACTAATACATAAATAGCAAGAAGATAACACTAATATATTAACTATATAATTAATTTGTAAATTATTTGTAAATTCATAATTATGTGGATACACATATTTATTTTGGAATAGGTTTTCCAAAAGTTTAATTTAACTATCAATAATTATTAAGTGGATGGTAGGGATTTAATCTTCATTTAATATTCTAAAATATTCTTGATGGTAATCACAAATAAGGTTGAGATTTATCTCAAAAGTAGTTATGCTATTTCTACCATTTTAATTAAATTGATTGAAAAAAAACATTGTCATATGGACTTGAGTTACGATTTTTTGGACATGATATTACATATGATATTATTAAGTCATGGTCTTGACCCATGGTATTGTAACAAAGCCTATTGTTCATAATCTCTAAGGTTAAGAATCTTTACATGTTTTATTTTTTTTAATATATATATATATAATAATTTTAGATTTCCATGGGTCTTGGATAGGTGGTGATTGGTTGCCCTGTTAAGGCACTCCTTGATGTGAAGTCACTGGTTCAATTTCTCGCCTCGGTCGGGATGATATATTGGACATGATTAATATGTAGTCCCACCAATATTACAAAAAAGAAAAAACTATAATAATTTTAAATAATGTTACAATTTAATTGATTTTTATGTTTTTTTAAATGTTGGAAATGTTTTGATGTTTATCATGGATTGATGCCTATCCACATTCACCACTATTTAATTTATATGGGTCCCTAGTCTTGTACTATATTCATTATAATTTTCTATTATAAAATAAAGAAATGATAGACACTAGTTTGAATGACTTAAGAATTAAAGAGGTAACATACAAGAATTTGAATGAATTATAGTTGCATAGTTTAAGTATGGATCCTCTATAGCTCCACTCTGGTTAGCTCTTTTAATGGCTTCAAGTTCATAGTGTTAAGGAGGGTCTTGTAAATTTGACTTGGTCAAGTTACCAATACTTTTTGGGCTTCATGTTTATGAGAACCCATGGTATTCATAATGAATATAACTTATTTAAAGACAAACGCACACTAGGTAAATTGGTCCTAGTGACCAGTGAGATCTCAGCAATGGTGTCTTTAGATACCACCACTTTACTCGTTGTTTCATGATCCCGACAACTAGTATCATAATAAGAATTCACAGAGGAACCTAAAGAGGTAAATTGTGTAGAGGAAGAGAAGATATTGAGCCCTAAGAAATAGGAAGAAAGAAGAGGGAGATGACACACAATGATAATGAGGATGTGAATGAATAGCATGGGTTGGAGATATACGAGAGAGAATTCAAGTAGTGAGAAAGGCTAGGTCAAGATATGGATCAATGAAGTTAGAGATGTAGCAAGAGAGTGGTCATATGGACGAGAAAATGGAGATGGATTTAGTGTTGTTTGAGGACAGGGAAGGAGCCCATGAGTGATGAGAATTGTAGTGGCATGATAACATCAACGTTGTGTGAACACCCAAATGGTTTTGGTCCAAGGCAGGTTTATTTCCCTAGGAAGTTGTAAGACCTATTGTTCATGCATAAATGTTGCACAATAGTACATATTGTTGTAAGGCCTTAAGAATTTGATTAGGCATACATGTAATGTAGTGGCACATGGAGTTGATGAATGATTGAAACCATGTTAATCTCTTTATTTTAAGTTTAAGGGGGAGATTGTTAGGGTGGTTCCCGTAAACTTGACTTGGTCAAGTTACCAGTTGTTTTTGGGTTCTAGGTTTATGAGAGCCTATGGTTTTTCCCATGGTATTCAGATGGAATATAACATATTCTAAACACATAAAGGCTTTGGTAAATTGGTCTTGGTGACTAGTGGGATCCCAACAATGATGTCTTTAGACCCCACCACTTCTTTTGGTGTTTTGTGATCCTCACACATATACACACTATGGTTAATATAGTTTATAAAAGAACTATCACAATTAATTTTTACATTTCTTTAATCTTTAACAATGTGAGACATATCATAAAATAAGTGTTTTAATGCTTATCAACTTTGACCAACCATTTAATTTATATAGCTACACTATTTTTTAATAAAAAATAAATACTAATCACTAATATAAATGACGATCATTTGAATGACCTATGATTGCACATTGCAGTATGGATCTTGTATAGCTCCACCCAGATAGCTCCTCAAAGGAAACACGATGGTGTATAGCTTATAAAAGAATTCTCATGCACTGCTTTTGGTCATGTTTTCAATGTTGTTTTGACAGTTGAAACAGATGATGGATTATCTTTTTCCTATGGATTTGCATATCTGTGATACACTAGAATTTTGGCCTCATACATGTGCTTCTTACACTAGTTCCACTAGGCATGGAATTGATCTATAATTTTTGTCTGGCATAAAGCTGAATAAATTTTTAATTTTTTTTTTCTTCAGACATATGCTAATGTTTTATTTATTTATTTTTATAATATGATGTGTATAAAATAAGATTACTTGATTTGCAATTACATGTAAAGAAAATTGTTTACTCATTTTCAAATATGGAGCGCTCCAAAATTTTGTTGAGATTAATCTCCCCTTTCTTTTGGATACTTTTATGATATAGAGTAAGTAGAAAAATGAGAATTAGTCTATCAAATTCCAATTTAAAACCCTATTTGAAATATGCAATTTTAAAACTACTTATTTTTACTATTTTGGTGGTTTTGGGAAGGCCTTAAATTCATATGGTGGAAGTAGAGAAAAAATGATCTACCAAATTCCAATTGAAGATTATATTGGAAATCTATAATATTAAAACTAATACCTTTGGTGATCCTTTATAAACAATGAATTCAATGGATGGAAGTGTTGTGAAGGAGGTGGAATCCATATATATAGAAGGTGACAAGATTCAAACATAAATAAATAATACAAAATAATACATTTGATGTTGTTAGAGATCATAGAGAAATGAAAATTCTAGATTATGTGAGAGATTGAATTAATAGATGATGTGAGAGATTGAATTAATAGAAATGTCTCATTAAAAAAAATGCGCTCTCTTGTCTTTGTCTTACTTGTTATGGTATCACAACAGGTCTTTGGACTTGACTCCCTTAAGGAAGGAAGGAGGGCCAAGAGCATGAAGAGAGTAAATAGTGTGTTGTGATGATTATAATAGTGTTTATGCAGTGGCATGAGAGTATCACATTTGTCCATCCATTTGTTGAGGTTGATGTAACAATTGCATGTTGAGTAAACAGTGTGAGGAGAAAAGTTGAGGTCAATGCAAATGGCACTGTGAGTCGAGGAATCTGAATTTTATCTAGATGATAATGGAAAGATGCAATGGTTTCTAGAAAACTACTTATTGCTTGATGCTCGCTGCCATAGTCTAGCCACTTTGTGGTGATAGTTTCATTAGCTCAATTGATTTCTAGAAAAAAATAATTGTTTGATCGTAGATGAATTCATAGGGTCCTCACATTTCTTGGGATGATAAGGCGGTTTTTAGATTGCAATGATAATATTGGCTTCCACCATGACAAGTGTTAGAGCTTGGTTTTGCCCAATTTTGACACCCTTTTCTAGACTTTACCTCTCCCATTTTGAACTATCTTTAACCCCTATTATGCCTATTTCGGTTATAATACTTAGGTTTTTGCCAAAAGGGTGTTGTATGATGAACGTATGCAAATTAACATGAAAAAGACTATTTTACATTAACCTTAAATATTCCTTACAACTAGTTGTTCTTTATTTAATTATCATACCAACCAATCTAGAGTTCTTGTGCAGATTTGCTTTGATTCGAAAACAGGCCTGCATTTCCTGTAGATAGTTGTGCGATCCTATTTCCTGCAAACACTCCGCAATTCCTGTAGCCGCGGATTTCATATAACTGCCCAGATTTCCTGCAACAACATCAACGATTAGCTATGTTCCACGAATTTCTAAGTCAAACAGGAACATGGGTTTTGTGGGGAATCTATCACATATGGATGTTGTCCTATTGGCCATTTCAGATTTGCCAACGATACCTTCCAGATTCATAAAACTTCTCTCATTGTTCATTTGGAGGAAAGATACTACCATGTAACAAATTTTGTCTAATCCATGTTTTAAGTCATGGATTAGACCCAATATGGCTAATTTTGATATTTTGTAACAGGATTGTTAGCCGATGGCTTAGATTAGTAGTCTTCCTTACTTCAAGCCATATATGGGCTTTTATAATTGTATAAATTTTGTTCCAATTTATATGATAGGGGGTTGTTGGGTTGGTTTCAGCTAAGATTGTATATCAAATTATACTCGACTATATCTTTTTTGATTAATACAATATTATATGTTCTATCTATTTCATTGAGCAAGCTCTTCTAATTTGAAGGGGTCATGAGTAAGGGAGGGCCTCCTTTGCTTACAACTCCCATAGTTTAGTGTTTATGCATTTTATTTATGTTATGTAATAATAATCTGTTCTTACAACTAATGTACTCTTTCTGATATATATCAGCAGCAAATGATTGAATGAACTAGTTTCATGTTAATGTGTGGAATTAATTTAATTAAGATTTGATTTATAATGTTGAGTGAATTTCTAAGTTTGTTGTAAGTTTGATTTTTGTATCTTTTCCTAATCATCATCAACAATACTAGAGAGCTATAGAGGGATGTTTGATCCACTCTATAGCCTTTGCTACTAAGTGATTGATGCAGGAAAGAGTCATTAGTTTTGTATGATTGACTAGTTAGATTAATCAACACTCACAATATTAAGCCTCTGTATATTTTGCACAGCATCTCACAAGCTTACCTGCCCTAGGTTGATGATTTATGCTAATAAAATTATAAGGATATAATTTGACTCAACATTTTGGCGCCATTGCCGCGGAGGTGCTAATGGATAACACTAAAGTGTTTTTTTTGTATTACATGCACTGTTTGGAATTTCAGGACAGGGGGAGTCGAAGTGGTAAGACGAAGGGCAAAGCCTACGTACCTGAGGAGGTCAGAAATTCGCCAAAGCTATGTCCTGATTGTTTGGTAAGTAATTTTTTTGAATTCGTTTGCATAGTAGATGATAGGGTCCAACATACAAATGTCTTTTGTGGTGGTGTGAGCAAAATTTCATTTACTAATACACTGGCAAGGAAAAATAAGTCTCGAAGATATAAGGAAGCAAGAGAAGAAGAGTTCGGATAGGAGGTCTGTGGTCCTGAAAAGAGCCAAAAACATATTCCTTCTTCTACAGTAGAACCTTCTGCAAGAAAATCTTCTGTTGCTGCCCATTTTGAATCTCCTCTCATAAGGAAAACAACATCTTTTCTCAATGGTCATCCTGGAAAAGAATTCCTTGGTAATCCTATTCAAGAACCAAAATTTCAAACCGTTGATTCCGCAGAATCTGTAGTTTATGAAGGCCCCAGTTCTTTTTGGTCTAGAATGGATCATGAAGAGGGGACTGGTCACACAGATGGATACGATGATAAGGAAGAAGAACTGGTCACATTCAAATTCCCTATTAGAGAGGCTGGTGGAGCTACTTAGATGAAGAATATTCCTCCCTTAGCCTTGCCTAACTTTCGTGGGGTTCCTAGTGAAGATCTTGATGCCTTTTTGTTCGAGTTTCATGTGTTATGCAAGAGCTATGACTATTCTTCCAATGCTCAGGAGCTGAAGTTGTTTCCTACACCATTGAAGGATGCAACTCTCAAGTGGTTTATGGGGTTGGCTTCAAACTCCATTACAACTTGGGAGGAAATGAAAAAGGCATTCTTGAAGAAATATAAAGATTATTACAAGACTAGGGACCTCATAGAACAAATCTTTGGCATGACTCAAAAGGAGGGGGAGAGTCTTGAGGACTTGGTGGAGAGATTTCAATATAATCTACAGATATCAAAAATGAATCAACTGAGCAAGGATACTAAAAGAATAATTTTTGCACAAAGAAATTAGACCAGAATCTATGGAGATTTTGAACTTAATGGGGGAAGGTGACATATCAAAGTTGGGCTATGATGAGGTGTGTGAGATATTTCGGCGATATTCAAGAGGAAATTCTAAAGTTCGAGGAGGAACAAGAGATACTTCTTCCAGGCTTGTCAAGGCAGTTGCTGGAGGTGGAGTAACCAGAGTTGAAATGGGTAATTTATTTGAAAAATTTAAAATTGATATTCTTAGTACATTATCTTCTCAATTGGATGTTTTGTAGGCTAACAAGAAACAGGAAAAACAGGAGGAACTGGAGAAAGCCTTGGCAGTGTTTTTTTCGAAATGCAGGAAGAAGCATGCCTTGAGGGAATGTCCTGTAGATAGTATAGAGGTATGCTGAATCTATGAAGCAGAGCATTCCACTCATCAATGTCCTTCACTTCCTGAAATTAAAGTAGCATATCTAGCAGATCAAGGACCTGTCAATGCAATTTATGCAATGACACCTCAAAGACCATGGAAACCACGTGCTGCAGGTATGGTTTAGTCACATTATCAAGTTCCTTATACTCAAAATCAGATGTGGAATATTCCAATTCCTTGGTAGCCTTGGCCTCCACAATGGCCTTGGTAGGGGAGATTTTCTTACCCTACCACTCATAATTTTCCTTCTCAAAACTTTTATCCACGGCAACCCACACAATAACAAATGATTCAACCTCAACAACAACAACTTCAGCTACCTGCTGCACCAAATCAACCTCGTCCTACGTAACTCCCTACGTAGCCAGTGTCTAACCCCAATAATAAAACCATCCAATCCACTTACAACATTGGATTGGTCACTTATCCCACTTTTCCTACCTACTGTATTGCACCATAGTCGCTGCAGGAAATTTCTGTTCTTGTGTCGCTATAAGAAATCCAACGTAGGTCTGTAGAAATTTCTTTATGGATCAGTTACCTCTGATACCATGTAGAAATTATCACTGTAGATCACCTAATAATGCAATGTACTAAAGAAAAATACTTGATCTACTTCTACTATCAAACTTTTCGGAAGCTTAATCAATTTGAGCAAGATCAATCAGAACATATATAACAGAGAAGAAGATTCAATCACACATAAAACACAGAAGAATACTCTGGGGAAAGCCTCAACTAAAAACTCCGCTATTTGTATTATCATACAAGTGGAAATATCTTAGGATTACACAAAGCTTTAGCTCACAAGCTATCCAGCTCTCAGTACAATCCCTCACTCCTGCTCATAGACCGAATAGACAACACATATGCCTTCCTTCAGTCCTCCAAGCCTCCTATTTCCTTGCATAGTTTCTCCTGGGTCCTCAAGCCGCAACCTGTGTGTAATAATTCCTCACAAACTGCTCAGACCTTTGAAATAATTGCGCAATCCTCAAGGGATGAATTCCTTCTACATGCAAGAGATATTCAAATGGGAATATTCTAGAAACTGATAGTACACTGTCCCTTCCTTTAATCTCAACTGGGTCTCTGTCTGAACTGACATGCATGAGTTATTTATGAGAGAATACTCAGTTATCTGGAGAACACTAGTTGCATGCATGCATGCAATAATTGACTGAACTCACAATTAGTTCCTCAAACTGTTTGGAACTAATTTAACTGGACTTAACTTAGTTAATTGAGCTAACTAATTAAAACTCAAATACAACTCATCCTTATCTCCTTATTTAAGGGATAACTTCCTCAATCAAAGGGATAACTGTTGCATGTCTTCACAAAGACTTCATGTTTGAATTTCCTCAACTAATTAACTCAAGATAAATTAATTAATTAATTTTCAAATAGCTGGTGAGACTAAATTCGAATTTTAATTCTCAATTTTGATTCAAGGACAAATCAAAATTGGAATATATCTCGAAATTCTATTTATAGCAATGCTATTTTTAGCATTTCTATTTTTAGCTATTTGCAACAGAGTTGGAGTATATCCTGAAATGTTATTTATAGCAATGCTATTTTTAGCATTTCTTGTTGCTATTTTCAACACTCCCTCTCAACAAGAAAGGCATTCAACTTGAACCCGATCCTGAACCTTTGGAATGTTTTGCATGCAACACTTCTCTCAAGTGTTGTTGCTCCAGCAACTCTAGAAACACAAAAAATATCCAACCTGAATCAGCATGATGCTTCTATCATCAAAGTCTCTGACTGCTATTGCCTCTGTCGACTGAAAAACTCTACACCACTGCGCTCTTCAGTATCTGACAGCTCTAGTCTCTGTCACTTTGATATCTGATTACATCAATGACACTGATTCTTCCTTCTACATCCGTGTTGCTCTTGGTCCAATATCCCAGCACTGCATCTGCACTACACCTCCTCTCATCATGTTGCATCATGTTACCCAATGCTACACTGCAACTCAGTTACTGAGAAGTAAGTAACTGATCTCCCAACTAACCTGCCTGTTGGGCTAGAAACACACTCTGATGCTGAAGCTCCCTCTGCTGCTCCATCTACGTCTGTCTCTACCCACTCAGCCAGTCTTGCTACTCCTCGTCGGGGCTCCCATACCAAGGTCTAATAAAATAGGTTGGGTACCTCAAGGATCCTGCCCCTATTTCAGCCTTCTTGGGACTATCACTTCACATCACCCCACCTCACACCTGGAGGTATGGATGCATGTGATCCCTTTGTCCACTTGGCTCGAAATTCCCCCCCTACTGGAGGTCTCTGCATGAGTGGATGCCTCCACTCGATCTCCTCTTGGCTTCTCCAGTTGTGGCTGCTCCACAACCTCCTGAAGTTGCTTCACCAATTGTGGCTCCTCCACAATTGTCTGAGACTTCTTCCGGCACTGCATGTTGAGAGGTAATGTACTCTCCCTCTCAACCACCAAGTCTCCAACATTTTCCTTGCTCCTCAAGGCTTTGCATGCATCTTGAACCTCAAGAGCATACAAGTTCTTGACTCATGAACCAATCTGTTTCACCTGTCTTGTGGTGATGTGTCTAAGGAAAACCTTTCCCTTACTGAAGACAACATCATAGCCTTTGTTATCCAACTTCGCGATTGATACCAAGTTCTTCTTCAGTCCAGGCACATACTTCACATATGTCAAGGTAATGAGAGCTCCATGCTCCCTCTGAAGAGAAACCGTGCCTACTCCTGAAAGATTATACTTTTCATCATTACCCATATCTATGCGCATTTGGAGGTCTTTCTCCTCCAAGGTACCGAACAAACTCTTATCGCCGGTCATGTGGAATGAGGCTACACTGTCAAGAAACCAACCACAATCCATCATCGATGAAACCATGCATGTGATGAGGGTAAAATCCAATTCGAACTGAGAGGCCAATGCCTCACCTTCAGATCCTTCAAAGGATCCCTTCTTGGATTTCTTCAATGGACAATTATTTGCATAATGGCCCACCTCATGACAATTAAAGCATCTCACTTTAGATTTGTCAATCTTCTTCCCACCATGGGAAGAACTCGATTTGGAATGAGAATCCTTCTCCTTCCCTTTCCTTGCCTTATTGGCTAAGGCTAGATTTTATTCATCCTCCTTGGATGAAGAACCATCTCTGGTGCTCTTCTTGATCACCTCCTGCATCAGATCCAACCATAGTCGTTCCCAACCTGGCATTTTCTCTTTTCCATTCACTGAGTCTTGGTAGCTATGCTAGCTCTTAGGAAGACCGAGGTGAGCAAGACTCACCATGTCATCATTGACTGTCGTGATTCCTACACTTCCAAGCCCATCTCTGCAGGTGGTGACCTTGTTCAGATATGTAGAGATTGTGTCACCCTTTTCACACTTGATTTTCCGAAGCTTTCCTTTCAGCACCAGCTTCCTTTGGTCACTGCTGTTCTGATATAGATCCTTCAATGTCTTCCACATTGAAAATGATGTCTCCTTCCCATGGAGACTTGAGAAAATATGGTCTCAAACTCCCTCCAGAAGAATCCTCCTCGCTCTTGCCACACATTTCTTCCATTCTGCCAATTCTTGGGCATTAGCTGCTGCTGGCTTGGGGACTTCTTGATCAATGAAGTCCTTCAAACCATTGTCCTCTAATACCACTTCCATGCGATCCTTCCAGGCTATGTAATTCGAACTGCCATCTAGGGCATACTCGAGTCTCAAGCCATTGAAAGCCATTGGTGAACTTTGAGATGTGATAAGAAATCAATTCTGTACCTACAATCAAGAACTTCAAAATTTGAACTTCTCCCTTCTTTGTATACTGTTCTCTGCTTTGATCACCTTTGCTCCAATACCATGTAGAAATTTCTCTATGGGTCAGCTACCTTTGATACCATGTAGAAATTCTCACTGTAGATCACCTGATAATGCAATGTACTAAAGAAAAATACTTGATCTACTTCTACTATGAAACTTTGCGGAAGCTTAATCAATTTGAGTAAGATCAATCAGAATACATATAATAGAGAATAAGATTTAATCACACATGAAACACATAAGAATACTCTGGGGAAAGACTCAGCTAAAAACCTCGCTATCTATATTATCATGCAAATGGAAATATCTCAGGATTACACAAAGCTTTAGCTCACAAGCTATCCATCTCTCAGTGCAATCCCTCACTACTGCTCATAGACCGAATAGAAAACACATATGCCTTCCTTCAGTCCTCCAAGCCTCCTATTTCCTTGCACAGTTTCTCTTGGGTCCTCAAGTTGCCACCTATGTGTAATAATTCCTCACACACTACTCAGACCTCTGAAATAGCTGTGCAATCCTCAAGGAATGAATTCCTTCTACATGCATGAGATATTCACATGGGAATATTTTAGCAACTGATAGTACGCTGTCTCTTCCTTTAATCTCAAATGGGTCTCTGTCTGAACTGACATGCATGAGTTATTTATGAGAGAATATTCAATTATCTAGAGAACGCTAGTTGCATGCATGCATGCAATAACTGATTGAACTCACAATTAGTTCCTCAAATTGTGTTGAGCTAATTTAACTAGACTTAACTCAGTTAACTGAGCTAACTAATTACAATGCAAATACAACTCATCCTTATTTCCTTAATTAAGGGATTACTTCCTCAATCAAAGGGATAACTTCCTCAATCAAAGGGATAACTGTTGCATGTCTTCACAAAGACTTCATGTTTGAATTTCCTCAACTAATTAACTCAAGATCAATTAATTAATTATTTTTCAAACAGCTAGTGAGACTAAATTCGAATTTTAATTCTCAATTTTGATTCAAGGACAAATCAAAATTGGAATATATCCCGAAATTCTATTTATAACTATGCTATTTTTAGCAGTTCTATTTTTTTTCTATTTCCAACAGAGTTGGAGTATATCCTGAAATGATATTTATAGCATTTCTATTTATAGCATTTCTCGTTGCTATTTTCAACAAGGTCCAAAAAAATGGCTACTTAGCCCAGAAGAATTGAAGATATTGTAGAGGAAGATACTCTAGAAATCCCTGAAGTTGAAACCACACCTGAACTTGCAGAACAACCTACTTCAAGGCCACACGAACCTTCCTCATCCCATACGATCCAGCCTCGTTTTCCAGAGAGGTTGGAAATGAAACTAAAATAGCTCGAGTTTGGTCTTGTGTCTAAACTGAGAAATGTATGCATTAAGATCCCGTTACTGCAAGCAATTAAAGATATCTTGATCTATGCCAAAACAGTAAGGGAGATATTTACCAAGAGACTAGGAAGACAAAAGAGAGAACTCTCTACAATTCAAGTAGGTGGAAATCTTGTGGGACCCCCTATATTGGGGAAACAGGGCGCTCCATCCATCAAAGGATCAATGAACATGCAACTGACCTAAGACATGGGAGAACCAAGTCTTTAGCATTAGAATAGCATGTAGAAAAGACCAAACATCTTGTTTGTATAGAGGAGGCCAAGGTCATTGCCAAGGTTGCACAGTTCCATCACCATAAATTCAGGGAAGCTATTGAAATTGAAAGAATGCCTGAAAATCTCAATAGAGATGACGACTAGAAGATCAGTAGTTGTTGAATCCCTGCCCTTTCTACTTAGTCTTACTTTCGTTGTTCCCCTTAGTTTCCTGGATCTTTCTCCTTTAAGCCTTGTCTTTTCCTTCCCCCTAGGGTTTTTCTTTTGGCTCAATGGTTTACTTTTGGTCCTATTCTTAACCTTATTGTTTTTATAATGTGTTGCTCATTCCATTTATTTTACCAATATTCTTTAATAGCTTATTTTTCCTTTTAATCAACTTTATTAAAACAAAAAAAAACCCTTTACTTACCTAGTAATTTAAATAATAATTAAATAAAGTTAATGAACAACCTTAGAATAATAAAATCAAATAAATAAATAAAGGAATGAATGAATAATAAGTAAATACATAAATAAATAAATAATAAATATTATATTTATAATAATTAAATACATAAATTAAATTAATAAAGAAATTCAACATGTTCATTAATGTTTATTATTTCCCTATTAATCTAAAAATTAACCCTAAAAATAACCCCCCTTTTGCCTATCCTCTGGTAATTTAATAAATATTAAATAAGCTATTTTAACATACCTAAAAAATAAAAAAAAAATAAAAATAATAATAATAAAAATAAGATTAGAAATCACTTTCTTGTCGCTAACGGACTAATAATTAATTTAATAACTAATAGATAATCTTTCTTAAACCCCCTTTGTACTTAAATTCAATAAGGAATTAAATATATTAATAAATAAAATAAAATCAACTTTCAAACTTAATTTTTTATAATATTATAATTAATTTATTAGAGAGGGAATCTTTAATTACTTATAATTATAATATTTGTTACTTTTGACTGAAATAAAAATGGTATTTATAATATATTTAATTACTATTCAATAATATTATTTTTTAATTTGCAACATTATCTAGCCGTTTTTTATAGTTGTTGATAGTCAACCTAGTCAACCTAGCTGTTTGGAGGATCTACTCTCCCTATTTAAGATGCAGCAATGATCTGACTCCTCAACTTGTCCTGACGATGAACCACACTAGTTGGTTCGAAACGCATCGACAAAGGTCTTTCTATACGTGATTTACGCCGAAGTTCTTTTTATAACTATTATGGATCACAAAAGCCTCAATTCAACAGTTTAATGTCTACCGGATTTGTTACTGAAAAATATGCGGACCCTGGAATCCCTGTGGTTACCACCTTTATCAATGGATAGCGTATAAAAAACACTTTAATTCATTTGGGTGCAACGATTAATATGATGACTATGGAGACCGATAAGACCTTTGACTTAATTCCTTCTCCTACCAT
Source organism: Pinus taeda (assembly GCA_000404065.3). Taxonomy (NCBI): domain Eukaryota; kingdom Viridiplantae; phylum Streptophyta; class Pinopsida; order Pinales; family Pinaceae; genus Pinus; species Pinus taeda. Next base: position 54,029 of record APFE030184356.1, read on the forward strand.
ATTAGGGCTAGCTGACAGGTGTAAGGTAAAACCAAAGGGTGTATTAGAAGACATTGTCATCTCATTAGATTCTGGGAAGTACCCTGCATAATTTTACATTCTTCAACCCAAAACCAACTTAGGAGGGCATCATTTGATCTTGGGAAGACCGTGGTTAGCCATGGTAGATGCTTATATAGGGTGTAGGTCCGAAAACATGACCATCACTCATGGGGCTATAACAAAGCACATTAATTTGTACCCCCCTGTTCAACCTCTCTTACGATCAGAAAATACACATTGGGTTGAAGAAGAAAAGCATGATTCAGAATGTACCCGACCAGTTTTGACAATCGCCCAAGCCATGAGCCTTAAAGAAAATTCAAAAGAAAATTTGATAAATTGTTGTATTTGTAATCCTGATTTTTTGTAGCAAGAAGAAGGGTAGTATAGTGATAATTTAGATTTCATTACTAATATGCAGAATATTCATGAGCATAGTACAATAGCCAAACTACATTCAGCCTTATTATCTAAATTTCCTGCATATTCCATGACTGAATGGGGGAGTAAGGTAGTTGAAAATTTTCCTGAAAAATGTTTGAATATTAATTCTGCCTTAACCCCTGAACAGGAAAAATAGTTAATTCAAGCATTGAAAATTTTTTTAGAAACTTTTTCTTGGGAATACAAAAATATGAGAGGCATTCACCCAGGAACATGCATTCATCATATTTATATAGAAGAGAAATCCAAGCCTGTGAGATAGCCACAAGGGAGGATGAATCTTGCTTTAAGGGAAATTGTGAAAGATGAATTATAGAGATTGTTAAATGTAGGGTTAAGCTATCTTATATTGGATAGCCAATGGGTATCTCCATTGGTTATTGTCCCCAATAAGAATGGTAAATGGCGAGTGTGTGTGGATTACAGGGAACTAAACAAGGCTACCTTGAAAGATCACTTTCCCTTTCCTTTTATAGACCAAGTGTTGGACACTTTAGCAAGAAAGAAATATTTTCCTTCCTAGATGGGTTCAACGGGTACAATCAGATTAGATAGCTCCATAAGACTAAGAAAAGACTACATTCACATGTCCCTAGGGAACCTATGCATATAGGGTATTACCATTTGGTCTATGCAACACACTAACCACATTCCAATGGGTGGTCCTTGGTATTTTCTCTAATCTTTTGCATGATTGCGTAGAGGTTTGTATGGATGAGTTTATAGTCATGGGCGATACTTTTGAAGAAGCTTTACATAATCTTGAGAAAGTTTTGTAGAGATGTAGAGAAACTAATCTCTCATTAAGTAATGAAAAAATGTTTTAGGATTATGAATGAAGGTATTGTTTTGGGTCATCATGTTTATGCTGCAGGAATTAAAGTTGATCCGGAAAATATTGAAGTCATTGCAAAGCTGCCCTCACCAACCAATCAGAAGGGAGTCCGAAGTTTCCTTGGACATGTAGGCTACTATAGAAGGTTTGTTGAAAATTTTACAAAGGTAGCCTCTCTATTATTTAAATTACTGCCTAAAGAAGCTAAATTTCATTGGGATGATGAGTGTGAAGCTACATTTAATACACTCAAGGAAAAACTTTCTTCAACACCAGTCTTGAGAGGCCCAGATTGGAAATTGCCTTTTCATATTTCCACTGATGCCTCTGATTCAACCATAGGAGCAGTACTAGGACAAAAGGAGGATCCTGTAACCCATGCTATTTATTATGTTAGTAAAATATTAACTCCTGCATAACTAAATTACACGGTAATTGAGAAAGAATTCCTTGTTGTGATTTACACTATTAATAAGTTTAGACATTACATCACGGGCTATGAAGTTTTTGTACACACTGATCACTCTTCCATTCGATATCTCACGAATAAACCAATTACTAATGGCAGAATTACTAGGTGGCTTTTGTTACTGCAGGAATTTGACATCACAGTATTGGATAGGCCTAGAAAGGAAAACCAGGTAGCTGATTTCTTATCTAGACTCAACCATGCAGGCGAGGATGTTCCTGTTAATGATAGCTTTCCTTATGAAAATTTGTTTTCTATTTTTGTTAAAACACCTTGGTTTGCAAACATGGACAATTACCTTGCTACAGGAAATTTGCCTCCTTACTTTTCATCTAATCAGAAAAAGAGAATTATTAGGAAAAGTGTTGATTACTCTTGGATTAGGGGAGATATTTTTTTCATTGGACCTGATTTGATTATCCATAGGTGTGTTAGGGAAGATGAGATCTATGAAATTTTGAGAGCCTGGCACGATGAACCATGTGGAGGATACTTTGCAGACAAGCATATGGCTTACAAGGTTCTTCGCTCAGGTTACTATTGGCCAAGTCTTTTTAAAGATGCAAGATAATATGTTTGGAAGTGTGACAAATTCTAGAGAATGGGGCAGCTTGAACAATCAGACGATATGCCTTTGCAGCCACAGGTTCTTATAAAACCTTTTGAGAGGCGAGCTCTTGATTTTGTAGGCCCCTTTTGAGAAGTATATTTTAGTTTTTACTGATTATGTTATGAAGTGGGTGGAGGCAAGAGCACTACCTAGAGAAACAGAGAAAGAAATGGATTTTATTTTATTTTATTTCTTTTTCTTCTTCTTTTTCTGATATTTTTGTAAGATTTGGGGTACTTAGGGAAATAGTCACTGATCAAGACACCCAATTTGTGTCAAATATTATACAAGGAATTGTGTATAAATATCAGATTAGTCATCGGAAGTCCACCCCTTATCATCCCTAGGCCAATGGTTAGGTGGAATCAACAAATAAGGTGTTGGAGACAATCCTTACCAAGACAGTGCAATTACATAAGAAGGATTGGTCTCACCGAATTCCTGAAGCATTGTGGGCCTACAAGATCACATGGAGAAATACCACTGGATTTTATTCGTATGAATTGGTGTTTGGAAAGAAAGTTTTAATGCCCATTGAATTTCAGATCAAAACTTTTAAAATGGAAATAGAATTGGGTATAGACCTTGACAAAGCTCAGCAACAAAGAATTGTGTAACTTAATGAGCTGGATGAGATTAGGCAAGATGCTTTTCAACATACTGACTTGATTCAACAACAAAAGGCTAAATGACATGACATATACATTAAAAAGAAGCAGTTCAAAGAGGGAGACTAGGCATTGTTGTATGATTCAAAATTTAAGAATTTTAAAGGAAAATTTAACACACATTGGTTGGGCCCCTATGAAATTGAGAAAGTTTTGATAATGGATTTGTTCGGGTTAAAACCATTGATGATTGGAATGTTACCTTCTTGGTGAATGGGCACAGACTTAAGTTATATCAAAAACCCCAATCCAAGGAGGAATTTGTGGAATAAATTGTGAAGAAAAGAGAGCTGGAGATGGTGACAGAAGGGGTCATTCCTTCCACTATCTCTTCCTGATTTCTTGCTGATGCAATGAGCTCAATCTATTCCTCCTCGTGCTCGGTAAAACATGAGAGGAATGTCTATAGGTTTATTCCTTTTTCCGGGCCCAATGGACTAGTTACGGAAAAGGAGCCCCCTCAGAGTCTTCTTTTCCAAGTGTTTTAGACTCCCTAATATTGAAATCTGGCGAGCATGGACTACCCTGGGCTCATTAAAATTACAGATCAGTAGGCTCTTTAGGATCCTCTCAATAAATTTTGTTTTCAGTTAGTCCTAGATTTCTCATGTTGGAATGATGTGGGATTTCTTAATGCCCTCCTTCAAACAATCTTGGTCCATTGACATTAGCAAGTTATCTGGGTGCATGATCTGAAATGATCATATGTTAAAACTGAAGTATAATTGATTATGCCAACTGTGAAATAATTTTTAACTTAAAGTGATGAAACCGTGAGCATTGCTTGAGAAGAAAGGCTTTACAATAGTTGATAAAACATAAGTAAGATGCAAAACACAAGCGAAAACAATAAATAAACAACGATACTAGACAACAATATTGATTATGGGGTTCGTCCTTGATGGACTACGTCTCCGGGTTTGCTTTCAAGATGGGCGACCGCTTTATTATGATTGATTCGGAAGACGTTGATTACATAGGAAATTTACCAAACTGAATGTGCTCACAGGCACTTCTAGTCACTATCATAAGAAATCTCTCTAAACCATCTTTCCAATTCCTGTCACGGTTCCCAATTCTGACTCCCGCTACTCCTGTTACACTGAAAACAAAACAGACTATATCCTCCAAAATCTACATACAAAACTCAAAATCACTCCCTCCTCCTTCATGAACAAAAAAAGGTGCTTTTAAATGGTTGCAGATACATTCAAGGTCTTCCCAGCCAAGATTGGCATGAAAACTGAAAATAGGAGCTGCAATTATGTTCTCATGCCCTTGGTCTTGTCATTGTTTAACACCTAGGGATAACATACATGGTCCTTCAATTAATTTTTAAAATAAACTATAACTAAAAACCCAAATTGGACTTTGGATTAATGGAAAACTGTTGGCAGTCAGAATAAAGTGCGGAGGGAGGTAATTGTTAGCATGTGAACAGTAGGGTCTAACCACTGTCAGACACCTGGCGGCTACCCCTAACGGCGCGGTAACAACGTTGCTCACATGGCACGTTCTTTTCCTGACACTTTTCGTTTTCCAGAGCGGTTTAGTTACTGTGGTTACTAAACTGTGCGGTTATTGTCCACTCATTCATATGTCATAACCTGTCACGATAGCTACTACAGTCTGCGATGAACTCTACCCGATTAACATTTGCCTGCTCACATGAATACTATCCCCACGGCCTTCTCCCGTGCGGTTTCATTGTGGTTAAGATTGTGGGTGGTATTTCATAATGTTTTGCAATGTATTATATAGGCTGAGGGGTTATTGCATAGGGTTTATGTATTTTAATACATTTTGAATAATGGGTTTAGGTTTGTAGACTTAGGTGTCCACCTTAGGCCTTTTTGTTTTTAATACAATGTTTTGCATACAAGTTTTCCATGACTTGGAACATCAAGTTACCAAAACCCTTTTACAACAAATTATCACTATGTTACATCAAACCCAACGACCACATCATTGGCCCACACATCACCGATGATGACAAAATGATGCTGATGATGAACTGAACCTGACGATGAACTGAACTTGAAGATGATCATCCTAGATCAATTCTCTCCACTTGAAAGCTTTTGGACCACAAAAGTTTGATTTAAGCAGATATCAGGTGAGGGTACAATTCCCTCACTTTTTCGATTTCCATCCACCTTGCCTTACTCGGATTCATGCCCTTGGGTCCTATTCGATGATATTCAACATCTTCATGCCTCGAAGATTGAATCTTCCTGTCCAAGATGATATATTCCTGCAACTCATTCATATACTCAGGTGCCAAATCATCAATAGTCAGAGTTTGTGTATCTTCCTCGGGATCCATGATCATTGGAGGTTCATACAATTTCAGATTTTCCACATTTATAACCTTGTAAATTTGCATGTAAGTAGGTAAATTTAATCTAAATGCATTATTTCCAATCTTTTCCATAATTTTGAAAGGGCCATACCTGATAGGTTTTAGTTTCTTACCTTCTCCTTTCAACCTGTCTTTACTGATATACAACCATACCTGATCACCAACCTGTCTTTGCTTGTCATGGTGCATTTTATACTTGGCCTGACTCTTCTCTAACTGATCTTGCACTTCTGCATGTATCTATTGTATCCATCGAATGAACTTAATTGCTTTGTTTGCATCATCATGTTCACCCACTTTATCCTCTTCACCAAACGTGAGATCCATTGGCGACTTTGGTAGATACCCAAAACATGTTTCAAATGGCGATCGATTAGTTGGTGAATGTAAGGCTCGGTTGTAATCATGATGCACATAAGATAAAGATTCATCCCACAACTTAGGATGTTTATTGCAATAACCTCAGAGAATATGTATGAATTTCCTGTTCACCACTTTAGTTTGTCCGTCGGTTTGTGGATGAAAAGTTGTGCTCTTCTTCAACTTTGTGTCCATGAGTTCCCATAAAGTGGACCAAAATTCTCCTACAAAATGAGTGTCTAGATCAGAAATAATGGAAGTAGGTAACCCAAAATGAACCCATACATGATCAAAGAACATATTTGCGGTCTATTCAGCTGTCACTTGCTTTTTGCATGGAACAAGAATACACATCTTGCTATTTCTGTCAACCACAACATACAGGTAATCATGCCCTCTCCTAGACATAGGAAGTCCTCCAAAAAAATCCATGGAAATACTATCCCATGGTTGCAAAGGAACTGGAAGTGGCATGTATAGACCAATCTTTCGATTGCCTGGTTCACTGGTCGAACACATCACACATCCTTTAATGTATTTAGCAATAGTTTCATACATACGAGGCCAGTGACAATACTTTTGAACTTGTGCCATTGTTTTGCTTACTCCAAAATGTCTTGAAATGCGAGAAGAATGTGCTTCCCAGACAACATGTGCTCTTTCTGTCTGTGGTATGCATAACTTACCCAGATGATATAACAACCTGTCATGAACATGATAATTGATTTCTTCCACCTGAGCTCCATGAGTTAGTGATTCATAAATATCTTTGAAATCAACATCCGTACTATATTGTTCTATATAACTTTCATGCTTTAAAGATCTACTATGTAGTACTACTGAAGCATTCAAAGATGTTCTAGATAACATATCAACTACTTTGTTTGTGACACCTTTCTTATACTTAATTACTAAGTGAAACTGTTGAAGAAATCCATCCATTTGTAATGATGAGATTGTTACAACTTAGTTTGAGACTGAAGGTACTGAAGTAGCTGATGATCTATGTGAATCATTGTTTCCTTACCCATTAAATAATGTTTCCACTTCTTAACACTTTCAACCAAAGAAAATAGTTCTTTATCATATGTCAGATAATTCATTACTGCCTTAGAAAATGTTTCTGAATGAAAACAAATTGGTTTCCCTTTTTGAAGTAAGACTGCACCCATTTCATAACCACTAGCCTCTGTTTCAATTTCAAATGGCTGTTGAATATCTGGTAAAGCTAAGATTGGTGCTATGACTATTTTATGCTTAAGTGTATGAAAAGCTTTTTGTTGTTTACCTCCCCACTGAAAGGGAACTTTAGATCCCGTTAAAGCATGTAACCGTGAAGCAATCAAAGAAAACTGTGCAATAAATTTTCTCCAATATTGAATTGCACCTAAAAAAATTCTAACTTCAGTCACATTATGTGGTCTTGGCCACTTAATAATCACAACGATTTTAGCTACATCTATTTTTAAACTTCCACCTCCAACTATGTAACCAATATAATTTAGTGAAGTTTTCCCAAACTCACATTTGGAAAGTTTAAGATACAACTTTTCTCTGTGCAATACTTCAAAAACCTGCTTAACATGCTTAACATGCTCTTCTATACTAGAACTGAAAATCAGAATGTCATATAAGTAGATTATGACAAATTTATCAATGTATGGGCGGAAAACATCATTCATAACCTGCATGAAAGTTGCTGGTGAATTACACAAACCAAAAGGCATTACCAACCATTCAGATAGTCCTTGTCTAGTTTTGAATGCAGTCTTCCAGATGTCATTTTCTGCTCCCACTTCTTAAATCTAACTTAGTGAAATAGACAACATTTTTCAGTTGATCAAGTAAATCATATATCCTGGGAAGAGGATACATGTTTTTGGTTGTTAACTTGTTTAAGGCCCTGAAGTCAACACACATTCTCCATGTCCCATCTTTCTTAGGAACCAAAATTATGGGTGAGCCACATGGAGATGAACTAGGTCAAATAAAACCCCTTTCAACCAATTCTTGCATTTGTTTCTTTATTTCTTCGTTCTCTATAACTGATAGGCGATACATTCCAATATTACGAAGAGGGGAATTTGACATTAATTGTATTTCATGTTGTATTTCTCTTTTAGGAGGAAGATTTTTTGGTTCCTTAAATAGATTTTGAAAAGAATCTACCACTTTAACAAATCTATATTTGAATTGAGATTCACAACTTGAAAAAACATCATGTCGATCCTTATGTTGTTCTTTCACAACCATAATTACATATTTCTTACTTGAACTTATTAATCTCTTCATCCGATTAACTGAAACTAAATCCAAGTGTGTTTTTAGTTTATATGCCATGACAATAAATTCAATCCCATCTTTCTTAAGATGATATTTATGCTCTTACCTATAAAAGACTGCATCACGATCATAGAGATAAGGACTTCCTAGAACTACTACACATATATTTGCTGGAATCACATCTAAATTCACTTTATCAATGTAATTATTTGTTATGGAAAATTTTAATCAACATTGCTTTGTGACATTAATCTGAGTCTCTTTATTCAGCCAACCTAGAAGGTATGGTATTGGATGATTATGTGTCTCCAACCCCAATTCTTAACTAAATCTTCAGATATTAAATTGTCCTGTGATCCACTGTCAAACATTGTATCTATCTTTGTGTGCTTAGAAGTTTTCCTTATGCTAAACAATTCAACTCTTTTATCCTCATTTGAAGGATTTATGTTTGATGAAGATGCAATAGTATTCGAAATTTGAACCAGTGTTAGAAGTTTTACCTGTCGAAACTATGGCAGTTATCCTGCTTTCATCACCTGAATCTGAACCTAGATCTTGCTAGACTGCTGCAATTGCTTTCTTTTCATCCTTCTCTTTAAGGAACTTTTTGGGCTTAAGTTCGGGATGAAGTTTCCAACACTTCAATTCATCATGACTGATTCTCTAGCAATGAGAACAAGTAGGTCTTTCCTTCTGAGCCATCACTGATTTATTTCTCTTCGAATTATTCTTCCCCTTACTATCATTAGAATCCCTGATTTCTATCTCTTTGGATGATTACGGTGAAAACTTGAATGGTCTGCCACTTGATTCAACATGTATGGCTTGAACACGCACTTCATCAAAATCATCAAGATTAAACATCAATAATGTATGTTGTAAATATGAATGTAAACTGCCAATGTATTTTAATAAAGTTTCATGTGTATCCAATGAAATACCAAGCGCCAATGCTTTCTTTCTGAACTCTTGAGTAAACTCCTAAACACTATGCCCTTCACCTTGCCTTAAATGCTGCCAATCAATAACAACTTGCTACATGTATCTTAAAGGATAGAATTGTTTCCTAAGAGCTTTTAAGAACTTAGACCATGAAGAGATGACTTTACCTTTCCGCTTTACATCTATCTGAGTTTTACTTTCCCACGAGATTAAGGCTGTTCCCCCCATTCTAAGTGTAGCTAACTGAATTTTTGTTTTATTGTCAGAAATGTTCTGAATACGATAATACACTTCTAACTGCTTAATATAGTTATCTGACTTTTCAGGATTAATTTCGACATCATAAATAGGTAATTGAAATTTTACATAAAGTTTCAAAAGAGAGGTTTTATGAGGTTTCTTTTCTATTTTAGATTTTGCACTAGAAGAAGAAGAAGATGATGATGATGGAGATGATGGAGGTGAAGGAGGTTTATCAGCCTTGCCTTTACCTTTGTCCTTCTTCAATGTCTTTGAAGAAGAAGCTGCATCTCTCGCCTTCTTGTCTTCGTAGAGTTCTCCCAACATCTGTTGCATATTCAAGAATGCTTGCTGAAACTGTTCATCGCTCATCTTAGTTTCTGGCATTTCACCTGCATCAGATCTTGTCATGGTTGGCTTATGAATGACTCATCACTTTCCAAACTCTGGATTAATCTCCTCGAGTATTCCTTCTCCACGTTGCGACTTTGACCTGGTTAACATTCAATGGAAAATTCTACAAACGAAACCTAATCAAAGTCTTATGATGCCTTGAAGCTTGTATGCCCTAATGATAGGATATCTCGCCACCAGCAATGGGGAATCACTATGGCTCCTTGACTACTGGATCCTACAGGGGGGTTCAATAACAGCTCATTAATTCACACCCGATAGGATGCATCAGGGTACCTTGGTCATCGCTCTCATTAAAGGTGATGGGCCTCACATTGCTTAACAACTGACCTCAATGGCATCATTACACATTCAACATTAACACTTTTATTGATGTGCAGTGGACTGTACACAAACAAGGGAGAAGTGTTGATTATTGGTTCAATTTCCTACAAAAGTTCTACAAGTCATGGTCCAATTTCCTGCAGAAGCTCTGCAAGTCATGGTCCGATTTCCTACAGAAGTTCCACAAGTCATGGTTTGATTTCCTATAAAGGCTCAGTAGTCATGGTTCCATTTCCTCCAGAAGGTTCGACAGTCACGGTTCCATTTCCTGCAGCGATACCCTAATTTTTTGAAAAACAAAAACCATAGACATAGCATTAACTTAAATTATTTAATGTACCGACAAATTTTAATTACGAGTCGAGGTCATGAATTATGAGGTCATATATCTGATTTAACTATTAAGTGGGTTATCATCTCAAGGACAGACACCTGTCATCAAAGGACTAGACCGTTGGCAGGTAAGAATGGTAAAGTACAGCTGGCGACAAGACACTTGAGGTAAAGGGTAATTAGCACTTTAATTTTTAACATTTGTATGATTTTTTTGGCTATGGTCACCCTTGCGAAAAAACATGGCCGTAACTCGATGCATTATAACTCCAACTCCACACCCGATCGCCATGATTCTCACCTGATTAGTAGACGTACTCCCCATATCTTTCTGCAAGTCAGATCATGATGATAATCATGATCACAACCTGTCTCTCGAAAATCCCATGGTTTTTGATAACTTTCTATAATAAGCCCTCCCTTGTCATGTGAATCCGTTGCAAAAGCTTAACTCGATTTTTTCAAAGAAGTGCATGCATCTTGTCTTCTAGTTTTTCACCATGTTGAAATTGCATGCCCCTATTAGCTTCGAACCGCAAGGGCCTGAGTTGCTAGAAGTTTACCCTCGCAGTAAGGCGAGATTGGAAAAAGGAGGGTGGCTACCATTTTTCCAATGATTTAGCGGCCACAATTCAGAAGTAACAAAGTATTTCACCCTGAATCTGAATGGTGATAAGGCTAAACTTGGGGATGTCCACTTCAAGTTGACCGAGGGTTTCGTAGCACGGGTGTTGAACCTCATAATTACCCTCTCCTTGAAAACTTTTCTCACTTCTTTTCCTTGCTTTTCCATAAGATTACAAATCCCCATCAATGATAAATGATAGATTTTGTCTTAAGGAGAGCATTAAATTATTGGCATGTTATATTTTTATGTTTTTGCTATTTGAATAAGTTTTTGCAAATTAGGTACAGAATGCAGCCTATTCTATAGATAACTATGTATTCCATAGCTATTTCCATGGTCTGGTAGGTTCCAGGTGTCAAACGAAGAAACCGGCCACATGGGCATCTCTGGAACTGACTCCACATGAATCCTATCCTAGTCACTCAGCCCAGATCGATAAGAAAGCCAGCTCAAGACCACAATCAAAGGTGGAGTGAAACATATGAAACCTAGAAGCAATAGGACTCTTTGTCTACTCTTTCATGGTTAATTATAAATCCAACAGCTGTTGCAACATTAACTCGGATCAGCTACCTATGTTAACGGTTTTGTACAACCATCTTGCTCGAATTCAAGTCACCTGTAGCTGATCAAACATTTACGTAGTCCTAATGTGATAGGTGTAGACCACCTATAGGTAATTTTCCTCAAAGACAATTATGAATATTTTCTTTTAAATACTAGTTGTACAAAACCGAGAAGGGTTCGAAGTTTTTGATGTATTAAGCTCGGACTTCCAGTTCTATAATTTTGAACTTTTGTTCTTATTTATAATATAAAGTCGTGTGTTGACCAATGATCATTTGAAAGAGTATTTTCAAGTAGTTAGCAGTTCAACCCAGTCAGTTGCAGAGGGCCCTTGCACTGATGGACATTTTCTTTTCATTTGTTTTATGTTCAGTTTTAATTTCATCAGTTGCTTATAGCAGTGTTTCTAACTTAGGTTGATTTCTTGTAGTTTGATTCTTTTAATATTGATTAATAGCATAATGTTAGAATTCAATTGTGCAGTCTTGTTTCTCCATTCCATTTCATAAAGGAAACAACTTTGTTTCTAAACAGAGTAAGGTTGAAGGTAATGAGAATGCATTTTTGGCTACTCTACTCACTATTTTCGTTATTTATTTTCTAGTTCAGATTGTCAATGCACTATGTTAACGAATGTTTTTGATCACCATTTCAAGCTGATACCCATCCTAAAATAAATGGTTAACATTCACTTTACACAATGGTTGAAACTGATCAGTTACCTTCTGTCTGTTTTTATTCAGTTCTCTAGATCATGAAGTACAAAAAGTTGTTTGTATTCAATCTCAAGAAGGTTATCTTTCAAAATTGAAGGATAGAATAACTAGAAGTACTTTAGTTAATTTCATTCTTTGTATTTATTTCAGTATGCCTCACAATTTCACCTCTCAATTCTAAGAATTAGATTCATGACTTAGGATTAATGACAAGAGAGGACAGATGCTCCGTTTTCCTTCTTTTAACTTAGATTTTGACTAGTTTTAAGCTCTTGGGTCACCTTTAGGAAGTTTAGATTTAGTTTATCATAATTCAGTTTATACATCATTAGGAATCAAAGAATAGAAACCCCCAAAACAATATAAAAATACAAAACAACGAAGTAGGAAGGGTTAACTAAGCACATATAGTGCATTACACTTCATCAGCTTACAAAATTCGGTTGATAATTCATGCAAGAAATTTAGGACACTAAATTGAATAAACATTTTGGCGTCGTTGTCGGGGAAGTGTAATTAGGTAACCTTATCTCTTACATTAAAAAAAAATGATATGCATAGAGAAAGAGACTCTAGGTGTATATTTATAGCTAGAGGCAAGAGTTCAATTCCTACAACACCACCTACTCCACTAAGAACAAGAAGAGATACACTTCCATCTCAAGCTCATACTCCTAGCCATAGAACTTCTGAAGTTCTAAGGTCAGAAATCCAATCAAAAGGATCTCCTGTTTCATCTACTGAGGCAGTGCTAGAGGAGAAAAATCTCGGGTCTCCAACAGAAGGAGTAGCCTTTTTCACCTCCACAGGGGAGCACATTTTAGTTGAAGAATTAGGAATACCTAGTGAGAAAGAAGAAGTAGAATCTCTATCCCACATACCATTAATAGAGGAAATAGAGGAAGAGAAAGTAACCTTGCAGGCTGAACCTTATACTGACTCTGAAGAAACTATAATGGTAGAAGAAAGAGAGGAAGGGGAATTCACACTATTTGGAGGGGGTAGAGGAAGAGGTAGAGGAAATTATTGAGGAGGCTGAGGAAATAGGGAAATAGATAATTCTTTTGGATTCCCTATAGTGGATGAAGAAACAAATGCCACAATGAAAAATATCTTACCTTCTATCCTCCCAAATTTCCATGGGTTAAAAAGTGAGGATCCTGAAACATTTTTATTTGAGTTTGAAGTCTTGTGCAGAATCTATGATTACTTAGAAGACTCTCAAAAACTTAAGTTGTTTCCTTCAACATTGAAAGGATATTCTTTGAAGTGGTTCATGGGGTTAGTTACTCAGTCCATTAGAATATGGAATGACATGAAGAAAGCACTTTTGGATAGGTATTTGGATTATTGCATGCCTACCAATCATAAGGGTGAAGTGTTCAAAATGATACAAAGAGAGGATAAAAATTTGGAGGATTTAATTGAGAGATTCAACTATAACTTGAAAAGAGCAAAGATGGAAAATTTAGATGAAGATACATTAAAATCTCTTTTATTAAAATCAATTAGAGATGAGTGGATAGATATCCTTAACATGATGGGGAAGGGAGATATCTCTCAACTCCCATTAGGTGACATAGGAGAATTATGTGTTCATCTCTTAAGAGGGAAATCCAAAACTGGGAAAGGTCCAAGAGATCCTTCTCTTGTTAGAGTGAATAAGTCTGCAACTGGATCAGTGAGTAGGGAAAAAATTGGGAATATGCTTGATGAATTCAAAACAGATATTCTAGGGAGCCTTAGTGAGCAAATAGACACCCTTAAGTTGCAAAACAAGCAAAAAACTGAGGCCAATGCTTTAGCTATTTTCTATCCCAAATGCAGAAAAAAAATGCTTTAAGAGTATGTCCTTTGGATGCAAAATCATAGAGACTTGTCTGATTTGTTCAAAAAACCATGAGACCAATGGTTGTCCTTCAATTCTAGGTCTTAAGGATGTTTTTCAAGAAGAAACAATTCCAAATTCAACATAATCTCTTTGCTTTGTCTGTAGAAGACCTTGGCAAGGGCCACAAAATCAGGAATTTAACAATCAAATGTATCTTCTGCCCCCACCAAATTAGAATTCTTGGTAGCAACCTTGGCCTCAACCTCAATATCAATCTCAACCTTGGGTTCAAGGAGTACAAAATCCTTATGGAATATTTTCTCAATATTATCAATATCCTCCATCATATTAGAATTATCCTTCCACACACATTCCACAGCAAAATCAACAGCCACAACTTAAAAATCATAACCCTCAACTTTCACTACCATTTCCACAACAAAATCCATAACAAATTCCACAACAAAACCAAAATCCTCAACTCTTACTACCATTTCAGCAGAGACCAAATCAGCTACCTGCCCAACCATTACCGAACCCCAACAATAAAAATCCTCAGAATACTTACATGGTGGAAGGACAAAAATTTCCAACGTATATGATCACTCCTCTAGATCTCAATGATGTTCAACTAAGATCTGGTAGGATATTAGAAAAGGAAAGGCCTTCTGTAGTTATTCAAGACAATTTTGAGGAAGATTCTCTACAGTCCAATAAAAGTTTTGAAGGAACATCTCTCCAAAACCAAAATACTAAAAATGAAAAATAGAAAGAACTAGTGAACTCAACTCCTATCATTGAGAAACTAGTATCTACTTCTTCACCTCCTTTTCCTGAAATATTACAAGTTGATAGAGGAGTAGAAAAGCAGATTATGTTGCCTAATTATGATTTTCTAGATGAATTGAAAAATGTTTGTATCAAAATTCCTTTCTTACAAACCATTAAGGAGATTCCAATCCTAGCTAAAACAATAAAGGAGATGAGCATAAAGAAACCAGGAAGAAAAGCAAAAGAAACAAAAAGAATTCACCTGGTAGGAAAAATAACAGATATAATGATGGGAAAAATTGCCATACAAAAATATGTAGATCCAGGAAGCCCAATTGTGAAAACACATATCAACGGAGTTGAAATTCCAAATACATTGATTGATTTAGGAGCAGAAATAAACATCATGAGCAAACAAACCATGGAACAACTCAAGCTTCCTAATCTTCTTTACACACCTACATTATTGCAATTAGCAGACAGATCTGTAATCAAACCATATGGTGTGTTAGAATATATTTTAGTATCCTTAGATTCTTTGGAATATCCTGTGTATTTTATGATATTAACCCCAAGAGCAATCTAGGAGGACATCCACTCATATTAGGAAGACCTTGGCTGGCCACAACTGATGCTTTCATTAGCTGTAGATCTGGTGACATGTATATTTTTGATGGGAATTCAACACAGAAATTCACTCTATATCCTCCAGCAAGAACAATCACAAAAATAGATGACAAAGAATGGATTGATGATGAAAATGACATTCAACCTCTCTTTACTATTTCAGACATTAGTGAAGATAGTCAAATCTTGAATACAATGGAAAATTTTGAATCAGCTCCAGAATATGAACATGATCAATTCCAAGAAAATTCCAATATTGAATATTTGTCATCTAGGCAGATGTCTCTTTATTCTATGGAGTAATTTGGTAGCTCTACAATTGAAATCTTTCCAGGGAGAACATTGAACATAAACAATAACTTGGAGAAATTACAACAAGAAAATCTAATCAAGACATTACAACAACATTCTGCTGCATATGCATGGGAATATACTAACATGAAAGGAATTAGTCCTAAGACTTGTATACATCACATCTACATTGAGGAAAATTGTAGACCTAGCAGATAACCTCAAAGAAGGATGAATCCAAATCTTAGGGAAATTGTGAAAGAAGAGCTACAAAAATTGCTGAATGTAAACTCCATTTACCCAATTTCAGACAGCCAATGGGTTTCCCCTTTAGTGATTGTGCCTAAAAAGAACGGTAAATGGATGGTGTGCATTGATTATCGAGAATTGAATAAAGATACCCTTAAAGATCATTTTCCTTTACCCTTTATAGATAAAGTGTTAGATATATTAGTAGGTAAGAAGTATTTTTCATTTTTGGATGGTTTTAGTGGTTATAATTAGATTCAAGTGGCACATGAAGATCAAGATAAAACCACATTTACTTGTCCATGGGGAACCTATGCCTACCGAGTACTTCCTTTTGGATTATGTAATGCACCTGGAACATTCCAAAGAGCAGTACTAGGAATCTTTTCTGATCTAATACATGATTGTCTAGAGGTATATATGGATGACTTTACAGTTTATGGGAATACATTTGAAGAAGCTTTGGAAATTTGGAAAAAGTTCTTAAAATATGTAAGGAAGCAAACCTTTTACTAAGCCATGAAAAATGTTTTATGACGTTTACAGAAGGGATTGTTTTAGGACATCACATTTCAGCAGATGGAATTAAAGTTGATAAATCTAAAGTTGAAGTCATCTTTAAATTATCAATTCCAAATTGCCAAAAGGATGTAAGAAGTTTTCTAGGATTTACAGGATATTATAGACGATTTATAGAAAATTTCACTAAAATAGCATCCCCACTCTTCAAATTACTCACCAAGCATTGTGAATTCAATTGGAATCCCGATTGCTGGTTAGCATTTGAGAATTTAAAAACAAAAATTTCTGAAGCACCCATCTTGAGAGGTCCAAATTGGAAACTACCTTTTCACATTTCAATAGATGCATCAGATACAGCTCTGGGTGCTGTATTGGGACAAAAAGATTTGATTCCCTATGCCATCTATTATACAAATAAGAATTTTACTCCCACTGAGTTAAATTATACTGTAACTGAAAAGGAATTTTTAGTTGTTGTTCATGCGATCAACAAGTTCAGACATTAGATAACAGGCTATGAAACCTTTGTTCATACAGATCACTCTGCAGTTAGATACTTAATGAATAAACCTATTACTAATGGCAGAGTTACAAGATGGTTATTACTCTTGCAAGAATTCAATATCACTGTGCTAGATAGACTTGGAAAACAAAACACAGTTGCTTATTTCTTGTCTAGAATTCAAAATATCAAAGATGACACTCAGGTTGAAGATAAGTTTCCTGATGAATATCTTTTTGCAGTGACTACTCAGACCCCTTGGTTTGCCGATATTGCCAATTACTTAGTCACAAGGAAATTTCCTTCACATTTGTTTCCTAGAGAGAAAAGAAAAATCATTCAAATAAGTGCAAGATACTCATGGATCACTAATGAATTGTATAAAATAGGTCCAGATCTCATGGTCAAAAGATGTTTGAGGGAAGATGAAATGCCTGATATTCTTAAGGCATGTCATGATGAACTATGTGGTGGAAACTTTGCTGACAAGAGGACAATTTATAAAATCCTTTCTTTAGGATATTATTGGCCATCCATCTTCAAAGATGCAATGAATATTTCAGGAGGTGTGACAGCTGCCAAAGGGTAGGGAAACCTGCTCCTTCAAATGAAATGCCACTACAAATTCAGGTACTCATTGAACCTTTTGAAAAATGGGCCTTGGATTTTGTTGGACCAATTAATCCCCCATCTAAGCGAAAGAAGTATATATTGGTATGCACTGATGATGTCACTAAAAGGGTGGAGGCTAAAACATTACCTTTTGCTAATGAAAAATCTATAGTTAATTTTATTTTTGAGGATATCTTCGCTCGTTTGGGTGTCCCAAGAGAAATTGTGACAGATCAGGGTTCTCAATTTACATCTAAAATGGTGAAGGGTCTTGTGGAAGATTACAAGATCAAACATAGGAAATCTACTCCCTATCATCCCCAAGCAAATGGTCAAGTTGAATATACAAATAAGGTGATTGAAGGAATTCTCACTAAGATTATGCATCTACATAGAAGAGATTGGGCAGAAAGGCTTCCTGAAGCCTTATGGGCTTATAGAACTACATGGAGGAACACAATGGGACATACACCCTATGAACTTGTTTATGGGAAACAAGTCCCGTTCCCTATAGAGTTTCAAATCAAAACCTTCAAGATGGTAGTCCAATTGGAACTGGATTTATTAGAGGCACAAAAACATAGATTGGAGCAACTCAATCAGATTGATGAAATCAAGCAAGATGCAGTTCAAAGAACCAGTATAGTCCAACAACAGAGGGATAAATGGCATGATAAGTATATCAAGTAGAAGAAGTTTCAAGCAGGATATTGGGCACTGTTGTTCGATTAAAAGTTCAAAGATTTTTAAGGGAAGTTTCAAACTCATTGGCTTGGGCCATATGAGATTGAAGAAATCTTTAATAACGGAGCAGTAAGGATAAGGACAATAGATGGAAGCAAAATACCTCTTCTTGTGAATGGTCATCGGTTGAAGATATATCAGAAACCAATTTCAAGAGAGGAGTTCATTAAGATTTTCCAGAATAACTCTGAAATGAAGCTAGTGAAGAAGAATTCTTCTTCTCCACTGACTTAGTCTTTATTTTTACAAAAATAAAAATAAAAATAAAAATAAAAATAATAATAATAATAAAATAATAATAATAATAAAATAATAAATTGTATGAGTTTGAAAACCAATCATTGATTGACATACTTATACAGAAAATATAGGGTGAAAATTAGAGATTTCTATCATCCTATATTTTCCATTTCCTTTCTATAATAAGTAGTGACAAAAAGCTACATTTATTTGTAGTTTAGAGTCTGCAAATTCATAGTCTCATTCCATCTCATTATGTTTTCATTTTATTTTACAGTTCCATTTCATTTCACTGTCATATTCCATTTACATTTTATTTTTACAGTTTTTCTCCATTTCACCATATTTTCCATTTTATTTTACATCTCATTTCATCTCACTGTCATAACCCATTTCCATTTCATTTTCACACTCATCTTCCATAGCCATACTTCACTTTTCCTTCTTTTCACATTCTGCAGCTGATTCCATTCTACAGCTACTCTGATTCTCTAGCTACAACTTACTTATTAGCTCTGGCACAATTGTACAGCTCACAAATAAATCATGAATGCAGGAAATTGAAGAATCAAGTTTTGGAGACCAACCATGCTAAAAGTACCTACGGATCAACACCAAAGGAGTTATCAAGTAAAAGGTTAAGTTTTAAAGGCAAAACGAAGAATTTATTTTAAATAGAAAGTTAAAAACATACGTCATATATAATATGAATAATTGTATGTCTCTTTAACAAGTCATCATTTGATTTGACTGCCACTTCATTATACAACATCTCCGCCACATCTTCCATAATCGGTACCAAACGGTCCATAATAATTTCATCATACCACATCTCCGCTACACTCTCCATACTCTGTACCTAAACGGTCCCTAATAACTCCATATGTTAACGGTCAAGACTACGATGCGACCAACATATACACGCCTCTCCAAAACCTCACCATTTACTTATTCGACACAAACCCATAGTTATTTCTCACCATACCCACAGTCAGTCCATTTCATAAACCAGGAGAGTAATTATGAAGGTTATAAAAAAATTCTGTGAAATAGAATCCATGGGACTCATTGTTAGGACAGAGCCAGTAGGAGCAAAATATATGGAGGGATTCCCACAACTCAAGGAGATGTTGTAGAAGGTTGGATGGCTCAATTTCATTGAAAATTTTGATGGCTTCCACAAAGAGATCACAAAATATTTTCCTAGATCATTTGATGGTACAGAAGTGGAAATTGGAGACATTAAGTTTGCAGTAACATAATCCTACATAGAAGAGGCTACAGAATTTCCAAGACATGGTGAGAGATGGTTCAAAAACAAGGAATTCCACAGTGAATCATGGAAAGTGATCCTCAGGAACCCAGGTATGGATGTCTCTGTGTTTAGAAAAGTAATTCCTATTTCAACACTTAAATATAAATGGAGAAGCATGCTTTTGATATTACAGAAATTCATTACCTGTGAGGGGAGATTCGGGTGCATGTATGTTTATCATATACATTTATTGATGAAATTTCTAGAAAATGGATACATCAACCTCCCTTTCTTCCTACTAAACAGTTTAAGAAGGATGGCTTCAAATGTACAAAAGAAAATAGAATTCCTAGACACAACCATGTACCATCATCGATTGGTAAAAATACTGGTTGAGTTTCATTTTTAAAAGAATAAGAGATACTTGGGAAAATTTCTTGATAAGAAACTATTTCCAAGAGGAACTAGAATCACCTGAAGAGGGTAATGTTAGAAGGAGTAGGAGGAAGAAGATTGGTATAGCCATTCAAAGAAAACCTGAGTCCCACACACAAAAAAATGATGAAGAGCTAGTCTCTAAATAATTGACAGAGATCAGGGAGTAGATCAGGCAAAAAGGGAAAATGAAAAAGAAAGTTGGTGGAATTACTGGAAGCAAACCTGAATCTTCATTACAACAAGATGATGAAAAATTAATCTTTGAAAATTTGATAGAGATTAGGAAACAAATCAAGAGGAAAGAAAAGATAGGAAAGGAGAAAAAGGGTACAAAGGAGGAGAACATAAGCCCTCTACAACTTAGAAGGAGCTCTAAACTCTGAGGTATGGTAAAGAAGGTATCATCAAAGGGAACATAGTTCATAAATATAGAAGAAGAAACCCCAGTACCATCTCCTGATAATGTTCCATTTATACACAATCCTCAAATCTCTCCTAAACAGTATTTCAAAGGCAGCCCCAGTAGAGGATCTCTAGGCATAGACCTAGTGCAGCAACGAATTTATGATTATATAGAATCATTAGAGAAGAAAAGTGCCTCAATGGATCCAGAATCCTTAGCTAATCGAGAACTCTCTGTCAATCCAAAAGAACCTCTAACTGACTCTCTTAAATAAGAAATCTATGAGTTAGAGATATTGAATAGACACATCAAGAAAGAAAATGAAACCCTGAGGGAACAAAGTAAATTGGATAAAGCAATTCATGATAATACAATGCTATACCTAGGGCTATGGTACAAGAAGAATAGGAAGTTGAAGAGGAAGAATAGAAGCTTGAACAAAAGAGTCGTCAACCTTAAATACAGGCTTCTTATGAAGAAACCCAGGATGGCAGTCACTTCAAAGAGGAGCAAAAGAAGAAAACTAGATGTATTAGCAGAAGTGTCTGAACAAATGCAATAGGAAAGAAGAATTCACATTTTTGGAAAATTGCATGGGGACATGCAATGATTTTGCAGTGGGGGTATGTTGAACCTCAGAATTACCCTCTCCCTGACAACTTTTCTCACTTCTTTTCCTTGCTTTTCCATAAGATTACAGATCCCCATCAATGATAAATGATAGAATTTGGCTTAAGGACAACATTAAATGATTGACATGTTATATTTTTATGTTTTTGCTATTTGAATAATTTTTTGCAAATTAGCTATAGAACATAACCTATTCTGTAGCTAGCTATGTATTCTATAGTTATTTCCATGGTTTGGCAGGTTCTAGGTGTCAAATGAAGAATCTGGCCACATGGGCATCTCTGGAATCGACTCCACATGAATCCTATCCTAGTGACTCAACCCAAATCGATAAGAAATACAGTTCAAGACCACAGTCAAAGGTGGAGTCAAACATATGAAACTCAGAAGCAATAAGACTATCTATCTACTCTTTCGTGGTTAATTAATAAATCCAACAGTTTTGTTGCAACATTAACTCGAATCAGCCACCTGCGTTAACAGTTATGTGCAACCATCTTGCTCGAATTCAAGTCACTTGTAGTTGATCAAACATTTACGCAGTCCTGTTGTGATATGTGTAGACCACCTGTAGCTAATTTTCCTCAAAGACAGTTATGAATATTTTCTTTTAAATACCAGTTGTACAAAACCGAGAAGTGTTCGAAGTTTTTGATGTATTAAGCTCAGACTTGCAGCTCTGTAATTTTGAACTTTTGTTCCTGTTAATAATATAAAGCTGTGTGTTGACCAATGATCGTTTGAAAGAGTATTTTCAACTAGTTAGCAGCTCAACCCAGTCAGTTGTAGAGGGCCCTTGCACTGAAGGAGGTTTTCTTTTCATTTGTTTTCTATTCAGTTTTAATTTCATCATTTGCTTATAGTAGTGTTTCTAACATAGGTTGATTTCTTGTAGTTTGATTTCTTTTAGTTTTGATCAATAGCATAATGTTAGAATTCAATTGTGCAGCCTTGTTTCTCCAATCCATTTCATAAAGGAAACAACTTTGTTTCTAAACAGAGTAAGGTTGAAAGTAATGAGAATGCATTGTTGACTAGTCTACTCACTGTTTTTGTTATTTATTTTCTAGTTCAAATTGTCAATGCACTGTGCTAACGAATGTTTTTGATCACCATTTCAAGCTGATACCCATCCTAAACTAAATGGTTAACATTCACTTTACACAATGGTTGAAACCAATCCGTTACCTTCTGCATGTTTTTATTCAGTTCTCTAGATCATGAAGTACAGAAAGTTGTTTGTATTCCATCTCAAGAAGGTTATCTTTCAAAATTCAAGGATAGGAAAACTAGAAGTACTTCAGTTAATTTCATTCTCTGTATTTATTTCAGCATGCCTCACAAATTCACCCCTCAATTCTAAGAATTAGATTCATGACTTAGGATTAATGACAAGATAGGACAAGTGCTCTATTTTCCTTCTTTTAACGTATATTTTGACTGGTTTTAAGCTCTTGGGTCACCTTTAGGAAGTTTAGGTTCAGTTTCTCATAATTCAGTGTGTACATCATTAGGAATCAAAGAATAGAAACCCCCAAAACAATATAAAAATACAAATGAACAAAATAGGAAGGTTTAACTAAACACATATAGTGCACTACACTTCATCAGCTTATAAACCTCAGTTGATAATTCATCCAAGCAATTTAGGACACTAAATTGTCTAAACAGCAGGCATGCAGAGTTCCATAGCTGGGCGAATGCTGGTTTAAAAACCAACGTTTCAACAAGGGATTGTGCGCGTCTTTCCTCTGTAAACAACATTCGGACCCCGACTGGAGTAAGGGAATTATGCAGGATTTCTTGAAAAGCAAGTATTGAAGCTTACTGTTTTTCCTGCAGAAATATAAAACATGTGAAGGTCACTTTGGGCTTTCATTCTTGTTTCACATTCGTCTCCTTGCCCATTTTCATGACAAGCCGTTAAATTTTCCGTATTAGTTGAGAATGTCTCTGATGAAGATGCCAATGGCCGCCAAGGAGAAGGGGGCAATTTAGAGGAAAATCTCTATCACCATGGGCTGGTGAAAATCATCTTGGTGGAGGTTTTGAAAGACAAGAAGCAGACATGGGAGGAGTTTCTGGCCGATAATTACTTTGCAGAAAATGAGGATTCTGATTCCTCAGATTCCACGGAGGAAGCACCAGTAGAAAAACTGAGGAAAAACCCGCAACATGTGGGCTACAAATAAAGGAAAAAGAGGAAGAGAAAAACTCTGACCCTTCATATCCTACAGAGGAAAAACCAGTAGAAAAATCAGAGAAGAAGCCACGGACTCATGGGCCACTCATAAAGAAGGAAGGAAGGGATGACCTTGATTCTCCAAAGCCCATCAAGAAGAAGCCTGTAGAAAAACCAAAGAAGAAGAAGCCTAGGACCCTTGGGCTACAGACGAAGGAAGAAAAAAGGGATGGAGAAGTGGTGGTGATAGGGGAGACTATGGGAAAACAACCTAAGTCGAAGAATGGCACTTCCACCTCTGCAAAAAGATTTACCAAAAGCCAGGCTATTCAGCTGGCTATAAAGGATACTACGGATGTAGAAGTGCTACCCAAGACACCGTACAAGAAGGAGAAACATCACGACCCACCCAAAGGTAAAGAAAAGATAAAGTTAGCTGAGTTCATCAGCAAAGAAGTAATGTCATTCCAGGACTCACTGCTGCATGGAAGTAGGAATGACACAACAAGAGAAAAATAAGCAGAGGAGGACCTAAGGTCCCCTCAATCCCTCCAAGGACATCAGGAAGGGGAAGTAACCCCCCAGAAGAGATGGTCTTTGTAGAAATTGGAAGAAATCATCATCGAGCTCACCATTTCAGAAAGAGCCTTGAGATAGGAAAACAAGACCCTAAAAGAGAATAGCCCGTGTATACAAAAATAACATGAGGAGTGGGTTCAGAAAGTGGCCCGAATTATGAAAAATAAGCAGGCTAGGATCGATTGTCTGAAAATGAAGAATAAGTTATACAAGGGTCAAATTCCTGTAGAATCCAGTGGTAACTAGTTGGACCAGTCGGCAGAGGTAGCATATTAGTTGGCTGCAGTAGCTACAACTCGGGATAAGGAATGATTTCCTTTTTCTTTTTTTCTTTTTCATGAAGATGCAACATTTTTGCTTGCATAAGGGGCATGCAAGAAGCTACGTGTGGGGGAGATGTTGGGGCTTGGTTTTTCCTAATTTTGACACCCTTTTCCAAACTTTACCTCTCCCATTATGAACTATCTTTAACCCCTATTATGTCTATTTCGGTTATAATACTTAGGTTTTTTCCAAAAGGCTGCCGTATGCTGAAGGTATGCAAATTATCATGAAAAAGCATCTTTTACATTAACCTTAACTATTCCTTACAGTTGGTTGTTCTTTATTTAATTATCATACCAACTAATCTAGAGTTCTTGTGTAGATTTGTTTTTATTCAAAAACAAGTCCGCATGTCCTGCAGACAGCTATGCGATCCTATTTCCTGCAAACACTCTGGAATTCCTGCGGTCGCGGATTTCCTGTAACCACCCATATTTCTTGCAGCAACATCGACAGTTAAATATGTTCCATGAATTTCTAAGTCAAACGTGAACATGGGTTTTGTGGGGAATCTATCACATATGGATGTTGTCCTATTGGCCATTTCAGATCTGCCAATGATACTGCCCAGATTCATAAACCTTCTCTTGTTGATAATTTAGAGGAAAGCTATAGCCATGTAAAAAATTCATCTAATCCATGCTTTCAATCATGAATTAGATCCAGTATGGCTGAATTTGATATTTTGTAACAAGACTATTAGTCTATGTCTTAGATTAGTAGTCTTCCATACTTCGAACCATATATGGGCTTTTATAATTGTATAAATTATGTTCTAGTTTATATGATAGGGGGTTGCTAGGTTGGTTTCAGCTGAGATTGTATATCACATTGTACTCGACCATATCTTTTCAGATTAATACAATATTATATGTTCTATCTATTTCATTGAGCAAGTTCTTCTAATTTGAAGGAGTTGTGAGTAAGGGAGGGCCCCCTTTGCTCACAACTCCTGTAGTTTAGTGTTTCTGCATTTTATTTTTGTTATGTAATAATAATCTATACTTACAGCTAGTGTACTCTTTCTGCTATATATCAGCAACAAATGATTGAATGAACTAGTTTCATGTTAATGTGTGGAATTCATTTAATTAAATTTGATTTATAATGTTGAGTGAATTTCTGAGTTTGCTGTAAGTTTGATTTTTGTATCTTTTCCTAATCATCATCAACAATACTATAGAGTTGTAGAGGGATGTTTGATCCACTCCATAGCCTTTGCTGCTAAGTGATTTATGCAGGAAAGAGTCATTAGTTTTGTATGACTGACTAGTTAGATTAATCAACACTCACAGTATTAAGCATGCATATATTTTGTGTAGCATCTCACAAGCTTACCTGCCTTGGGTTGATGATTTATGTTAATCAAATTATAAGGCTATAATTTGACTCAACAACAAGATCATCTGTTAAGGTGGGATTGTTTTCCAAAAATCATTGTATTTCTGTGGAGGCTAATACAAAGACCCGACCAAAGATAACCAACACCAATGGCACAATTAGATTACCTTTCAAAATATTTGAAATTAATTTTTTCATATCCACTACATAGTTTAGCCAGGGTTCAACCTTTCAATTTCAGAGTGCTAGGACTTTATAGTTAAATAGAGATACTTCAACAAAGGCCCCTCCTAGTGTTTAAATATTCTTGGGAAAGGAGAGGACGAATATTGGAATAAACGAGCTTAGTTGTATTGGAAGGATGTGTGTTGCATTGAGTAGGGAAGATATTTAAGTAGTAGAGTGTAGTATCAAGTTTTAGAGGTTGAGAGAAATTCAATTTTGGATTTTCCCAAATCCAATAGTCATGACGAACCCTTACTCATGTTGGAAATTTGGAGAATATCTTAGAGGACACTTCAGGGCCTCATATGATCACAAATGGATTTGGGTAGTCTCACAAATTTTTGTGGATCATTGGAATTGATGTATACCACATGGATCTCTGACACCATATGTTGGTCTGAAACGAGGCTCCAAAACTTTAGAGGATGAAAGCACAAAAGAACATATATTACAATGGAATTCGATTAGCGCCACAATCTCCCGTGTGGAGATTTTCCACAACAACCTTGAAGTGATTAATGGTGATGAAATGGGTTTATATTTTGGGTATATGATTGCTATGAAGGAGTGATGGAAACCTTTTTATTGTTGTAAAATATTCTGAATGTTTATTATGCATGATTTAAAATTATGTAAAAATGTGTAAGGGGTGCATGATCATTTGTACCTAAAACCTTGATGTTTTGGTCCAAGTTGTAAAAGTTTTAATCTCCCTATTGATTTTTAATCCCTATTAGGTCAGGCCTACATGGATTAGTGTGTACCATGTATGTTTGTATTATGTAGAGAGATAATGTGACTTCAAGTTGTGGAATCATCCATTGGGTAGGTATGAGGGTGGCATGGATACTCAGATCTAAAATTGATGTCTAATTGGAGAAGTTATTCTTCAGTTAAGGAGGGGAATGTGAGATGAAGTAATCTCATAATGTAAGGGACCATGGGGGCTTCACTCAATGAACCTTTGACATATCACATGCGTTCATGGCATACTAAATAATACCCTTAATTTAACTACATATTGGAAAATACCTCTGAAATTACATTACTTAACCCCCTACCAATATGAATCCAATACACCTTACCAATTTTAGAAACCCCTACTTTAACTAGATATTGTTGGTATCCATTTTTTCATTAACATTTTTTATACCCCTTTTTATTTTTCATTAACTTTGAGCTTCATTTTTTATACATGCCAATATAAAAACCCTTTACCCCTATATATCCCCCAATATATTATGTTATGTTTTCCTCAATATATATCCCCCAATATAAATGCACATGGTATGGTATTCCTCCCCTAGTGAAGCCCCCATGTGAGGGACCAAGTTAGAGAAAGTTTAACATGTTGATGAACCATGTAGGTTAAGAGGATTCATAGAAAACAAGAAAATACAATGAATGGAACCCATGCATAATGGTAGATGGATTTCTCTTTATATGGACATCAATAATAAATGCTATGCATATACAAGATGGAGAAGAAGAATTCTCATTGTGAAGAAATCCCAAGTGAAGTAGATGACTATAGTAGAGACAACACTTTTGGAGGCACTATGGAAACAAATATAGTGGATGGAGTAGCAACTTAAATTATATGGTGGACAAATATAGGTGAAGGTGTGTTAAATAAGGAAACTCATGACCATTACGTAATGTGTGTAGGGTGAAAGCATGGAGTTGGGTTACACTTTTTAGCAAGAAAGGACATGTTTAGATAGAAAAAATGATGGCTTGATTGAGCCTTTTTTAAGCACTCGATCGAGCTCCTTGGATGCTAAAAAAGTAGCTTGATCGAGGGCTAAAAGAAAACCTCGATCGAACTTTATGTTGAAAAAGAAGCAATAAAATATTAGTTCGACTTTTACTTGGTCAAAATAGAGAAAATTCAAATTTCTATTTCAGTAGAAATCTTGGAGGTAGTTAATTGAGGTGACATGGCACTTGTTACTCAGTTAATTCAGTTAATTCAAATTGGGGAAGCTTGAGTTCAGTTTAGTATGTTTGATTTCTAATTTGTAGTAATATATTTCAGTTAATTTGATTTATTTTCAATTTAATTAGTTCTAACTATCAGAAGAACTAATGGAGGTCAAGTTGTGGAAGTAGAACTTCAACCACACTAAGTGATTAACTAGTCAAGTGATAAATCAACCCAAAATAGTTATTGCATGCAAATAATTTGAGTTAAGTTGACATGGATATTCCAAGGCTGTGTATTATCAGTTGTAGCATATTCCAATGTGTACAAGTGGTGCATGCAGTCAAAGGAAGGATCCTAGGGAATTGTGTGATTCAATAGTGGGAAATTCCTAAATAATAGGAGACAATTTACCAAGGAAACAATGCAAGGAAATAGGATCTTGAAGGGCTTGAAAATTGGCTAAGTGTTGGCCAGAGTCAATCAATGAGGCATAGGGATAGACTACACACTTCGAGGGTGTGCTCAAGCTTGAGCAAGCATATGTATTTCATCTCTATTCTCTGATTAATGTAATATAGATAGTAAGGTGTTTTGAGAAGTTGCTTTCCCCTAGATAAATCTCTATGCATGTGTGATGTTTCCTTTTGTGTGTCTATGATTTGTGTTCTAAATGGTGAATTAACTTCCACAGATCAGTAGAGTAGCTTCAAGTCTTGTGATTTAGTAAATTTCATGAGTAGTATTGAATCTACACATTAATGTTTACATGGTATCATAGCTAGAATCACTGTAGATAAGATATTTCGAAGTCGTCATTGTAGGAGGTTTGAATTTGCAGATCAATGTTGCAGGTTTTATTTAGAACTGAGAATATGAATTTCAATGGGCTAAGGCTTGAATATGCCCTTGAAGGAAACTCGAATTATGTTGCATGGAAGGACAACATGAAGGTAGTATTGGAGGATAATGGGTTGAAGGAATTCATTGATAATGATGTTCCGAAACTAGCAACATCTGATACTAAGGATCCAGCAGAATGGAAGAAGTGTGTAGCCAAGGCGAGGAAAGTCATGTTAGAGGGAGTACGAGACCATATTGTCTCAAATATCCACGGGAAAGAGACTTTGTACGCAATGTGGCAAGCAATGAAAATTTTGTTCCAGAATAGTTGTGATCATAGGAAATTGGCACTCAAGGAAAAAATTTGAAATATCAAGATGTAGAAGAATGAGACCATTCCACAATACTTAGGCAGGTTCACACAATGTTGTGATGAACTTGTTCAAGTTGGTGTTACTCTAGCAGAGGATGATTTGGTGATCCTATCCCTTTTGGGCCTTCCCAATAGCTAACACAATTACCAAGATTTGGTGAATGGGAGGGAGAAACTACAAAATTGGGAACTCCTATGGTCTGATTTGGTACAACAGGAAATAAGGTGGAATACCAAATACGAGACTTCATCTAAGGGTGAGGATGAGGAGAGCTGTTCCTTGGATGGAAAGGAAAAGAAAGGGAAATCCTAATAAATCCCAATCCAAAGCAAAATATATTCAAGGGGGAAAGAAGAAAGACTTATCTAAAATCAAGTGCTTTCACTATCATGAATTCGAGCATTATGCCACAAAGTGTCCATGCAATAAGATAAGCAAGAAGACCTCGGGAGAAGCGGTAGGTGAAGCTTTGGCTTCACAATTCGAGCTTGATTTTACTCTCATTGCATGCATGGCCAACACAATGATGGGAAGTGTGTGGTACCTGAACAATGGTGCCTCATTCCATATGATGGGGAACAAAGATTTTTTCAGTGATTTGGAGGAGAAGGATATCCATATGCACATTGATATGGGAAATGATGGAAGGTACAATGTGACCAAGATTGGTAGAATCACCTTTCAGAAGGAGTCGGGCTCCCCTCTGAGGCTGAAGGATGTGATGTTTGTTCTGGGTCTAAAGAAGAATCTTGTCTCCATTGCAGTTTTGGAAGACCGTGGTTATGATGTGATCTTTAGAAAAGGAAAGGCATTCCTGAGACACATAGCCACGAGATAGGTGAAGCAGATAGGGGTTCATGTGAAGAACCTCTACAAGCTAGATGTGGAGTATTGTGTTGCATTGAGCACAAAGGAAGAGAAGGTGCAGAGTCGCGAGGTCGATGAACTTTGGTATAGAATACTTGACCATTTGCATCATGGTGATTTGAAGATCATGCAACATATTAGCACAAGCCTCCCCAAAGGAGCACTAGAGCAAGAAGATACATGAAAAGGGTGTACCTTGGGGAATTACGAGAAAGCCACTTTCCAGGCCAGACACAAATATTTTGTCATCTTTATTAGTTTAATTCCTGTAGAAGTGCTAGATCTTCTTCATGCAGAAGAAGGATGATACTTTCTCCAAGTTCTTAGAGTTCAAGGCATTGGTGGAGAAAGAAACAAGAAATAAGGTGAAGGCTCTCAGGAGCGATAATGGAGGTGAGTATGTGTGTAACAACCCCGAAATTAAAACATGCAACTAATTAGATTAATCATGCGATTTATAATCAACACAAAATTGATCAACTATTTAACATCGAAATTCAGAAATATGAGTAGAGACAACTTACCTGTGGCGATGATATTCCTTACTTGTGATTTCAGAGTTGAACACTATTTGAATCCTGGTAACCGCAACAAAGTTTTCGGGACAACTCTCCACCCAACCGTAGGCTCAATTGCACAAAATCTTGCTACAACTGGCCACCCCCGAGAGGGAAATCTTTGTCTCACAACACTTTTCTCCCAAGAGAATGGATGATGGAATCATGGAATGATCTCTCATCTTCCTCACCATCTATTAAATAGAGCAAACATTAGAAGGGGAACTGCATGCACACATTCCATGTGTCAACATGCAACTTTATTTCTTTATTTTAAGTTTAACTTAATTTAGTAATTCTCTTAATATAATTCTTTCTTATTTTATTTCCTTTTACTTTTTGATAACTTACTTATTTTCACTATTTTTATATTATTTTATTTTACTTTTTGTTAGCTTTACTTATATTTTACTATTTTTTATAGTTTATTTTATTTATATTTATTAGAACTCTAGTATTGTTATTACTATTTATTTATTATTATTATATTTTCTTCATTATTATATTATTTTACTATTATATATTTTCTTTATTGTTTATCATTTATTTCTTATATTTTAATATTATATTATATTATTTATTATTATTAGGGAACATTACAATGTGTCTAATGAGTTTAATTTTTTTTTGTGCAAAAGAAGGCATTCAACGAGAGTTTGAAACACCCCACAACCCACAACAGAATGGGGTGGATGAGAGGAAGAACCATAGCATTGTGGGAGATGCATGGATGATGTTGCATGACCAAAGCCTACCTCTATACTTGTGGGATGAAGCATGCAACAAAATGGTCTATTTGTAGAACATGAGTCCTCATTGGATTCTTGGCATGATCATAGTGGAGGAGGCTTTCTTGGGGAGGAAGGAGGATGTGTCACACTTTAGGATATTTGGAGCCTTTGTTTATTTCCATGTCTCCAAAGAGTCAAGGAAGAAGTTAGAGTTGAAAGCGGAGTTGGGGGCATTTGTGGGTTACACAAAAACTCCTCGCAACTACTATGTGTATTTTCCATCCTTTAGAATGACAATTGTGCGTAGGGATGTCAAATTTGATGAAGACAAAGCCATATAGTGCTCTCTTGAGAGGGAGCTTTAGATCCCACCAGAAGAGGAACTTTTAGTTGCAAAGGAGGAGCTTCAAGATGTTGTGGAGCAGCCACAACTTAAGGAGCATAGAGTGTAGACAATGTTGGGTTGTTTTATAATCTTTCCATGACTAGCCCCAGTAGTTAAACTGGGGGGCTAGTGGGGGGGTGGAGCCCCCACTTCATTGTGTCAGGTGCAGAGGGGGGGTTATAGGGGGTGGGGCAGCCCCCTCTATCACGGGGTTTGAAGGGGGCTTCGACCCCCCTCTAGCCCCCCCGTTATATTTGTTTTATGTGTTATGCTCTTGCCATTGTTTATTTTATGTTTTTAGAATTCGTATGCATGTAATTTCTGTACGGGGTTAAAACCTACAGACAACCACTTACGAAGAATCATTTAAGGAAGGTAGGAAGAGAACCAGGGAAGCTGAGAGACTTGAGAAAGATGTGAGGGAGAATGTGGGTGCTCCTTCAAATCAGCACTGGTAGAGAAGGTCACCATATCGGTACACTGGCTACATGTCTCTAATGACTGAGGTAGTAGAGACTGAGACATCTTCTTTCAAGGAAGCAATAGAGCAACCAGTATGGGTTGATGAAATGGTGGAGGAGTATGAATCCATTGTGAAGAATAATGTTTGGGAAATGGTACCAAGACTAACAAAAAAAAAAAATTGTGGGTTTGAGATGGATCTTCAAGGTGGAGCATGCAACAAACAGAAGCATAGAAAATTACAAGGCCACGTTTGTGGCCAAGGGGTTCTCTCAGGTTAAGGGGATTTACTATGAGGAGACCTTTTTTCCTATAGCAAGGTACTCATCCATCAAATCAATCTTTTCTTTGGTTGCATAGATGGGGTGGAAGATCCATTAGATGGATGTGAAAAAAACATTCCTCAATGGAGTTATTGAGGAGGAGGTGTATATCGAGAAACCCAAAAGCTTCAAGACTTTTGATCGAGAGTCTCATATGTGAAGACTTAAGTGAGAATTGTATGGTATCAATAAAGAAACCCTTCCTTGGTACACTAGGATCAATAGCTATCTCATCAGTTTGGGTTTCACCAAAAATGAAGCAGATGAAAACCTCTATCATATTTTGGTAGAAGGTAAATTGTTGATTATTATTTTATATGTTGATGACTTGATTTTGACATGTGATGAGCAGCTAATTAGATCTTGCAAGGAGGAACTTGTAAGAGATCTTGAGACTAATGACATGGGTCTCATGCACTACTTTTGTTATGCAACAACTCACAAAATAGAAGAAAAGATAGATCAATGACTTGAAAATCATCCTCTTCGAGGGGGTAACCTCCTTTAAATTAAACAAATGAAGAATTCTTGGATGATACAAATGACAAGACCTTCTTTCTATATATAGGAGTCTAAGGGGTCCAAATACAATCAGAGCCTACATAACAATAATATTGTATGAGCAACACAATAACAATAGTGGGCTTCTATGGGGCACAATAATAACAACATGGGGACTATATGGGCACAATAATACAATAAGGGGGTTGCACTAATAACAATAAGCGGTTACACTAGTATTATAGGGACCTAACATGCCCCTCTCCTTCAAAAAGTGTTGTCCTCAATGCTTGAGTAGTTCTGGATGCTTTTGTATAAAATTCTCATCCGTCCATGTGGAATCTTTAGCGGGTAAGTTCCTCCACTTGATGAGATACTCTGAAATTGATTGATTTCGTAGCTGTCACTTTCTTGTTTACGTGTCTGCTTCATGTTCAAATATGATTTTTCCTTCCTCGTCAAATTCTGGAAATAATTCCTGAACTGGGATCTTCTGCAACTTCTGAATGAGTGCCCACACTTCTTCGTCATTCTTCCATTCATCCCTTGCTTCATTTATCCAATCTGGTTAGATAATAGAAATGGCACAAAATAATGCTTCCACATCCTCATCCTTTCTTGAGAGTGAATTTGCAACAACATTTTGCTTCCCTTTTTTGTAGATGATTTCAAAGTCATAACCCAACACCTTTGTGACCCATTTTTGTTGTTCTTCTGAAGATCATCTTTGTTCTAAAAATTATTTAAGACTATCATAATCCATTTTTACCTTGAAGTGTGTTCCCATAAGGTAAGGTCGTCATTTCTTAAGTGCATGTAGTATAGCCAACATTTCCTTCTCATAAATAGCTTTTTGTAAATACTTTCCTTTGATTGGATGACTTTTGAAAGCACTGGGTCTTTCTTCTTACATTAAAACAACACCAATTCCATTTCCTGAGGCATCACATTCCACAGTAAAGATTTTTGTGAAGTCTGGTGTAGCTAAGACTAGTTCTTGGCACATTGCTTCTTTAAGATGTTCAAAGGCCTTCGTTCCTTCTGCAGTCCAAGAAAATGCATCTTTCTTTTGTAATGTTGTTAGAGGTGCTATTATTCTCCCATAATTCTTAACAAACTTGTGATAATACCCTGTCAACCCGAGAAATCCTTGCAAATGCTTTATGGATGTGGGAATTTTCCATTACTTAATGGATTTAATTTTGCGAGGGTCTACCTTAACACCTTCATGAGATACATTATGACCCAAATATTCCACCTCTTGTACTCCAAAGAAACATTTGGATGTTTTTGCCTATAATTGTTTCTCTTCCACTAGTTTGAGCACCTTGTCAACATGTTGAACATGATCCTTCCAAGACTTGTTGTAGATTAGTATATCATCAAAAAATACTAACATAAATTTTCTAAGGAAGGATTTGAAAATGGAATTCACCAAACCTTGAAATGTAGACGGTGCATTGGTAAGGCCAAAAGGCATGACCAAAAATTCATAATGACCCTCATGAGTTTTAAATGTTGTTTTTGGAATGTCTTCATTCTAATTTGATGATATCCTGAACAAAGATCCAACTTGGTGAAGTAAATTGATCCATGTAATTCATACAATAATTCATCAATGACAAGAATGGGAAATTTATCTTTAATAGTAAGCTTGTTGAGCTCCCTATAATCTAGACACATGCCATGTTCCATTCTTCTTGTGTACCAATACCACTGGAGCAGAGAAAGAACTTTGACTAGGTTGAATTATACCAACCTCTCGCATTTCTGCAACCATACGTTCAATTTCACTCTTTTTGGCATATGGATATCTGTAAGGCCTGATGTTTGGGGGAACACTTCCTAGAATAAAATGAATAACATGATCATGATTGTGAATAGGTGGGAGGACTTTGGGAGTCTCAAATACCTTGGAATGATTGTCCAAAACTTTTTGGAGATATGGAGAAATAGATGATTTCGATGTGGGAACCTCTAGTGAACATAATTGTGCAATTATGCCCCGTTGTTATTTATTTAGAAGCTTTGTCATGCTGTTAGAGCTAATTATCTTTCCCGATTTCCCTGTGACACCCCTTAATTCAATTTCCTTTCCTTCGCAGAAAAATTTCAAGAAAAGTTCTTTAAAATTAAAAGTTATCATACCCAAAGATTGTAGCCATTGGACTCCTAGTACAACATCAACACCACCCATTGGAATGAAAAGAATTGAACTATTTAATATATATTCTCCCATGGATAGCTTGATATTATGGCACTTTCCAGAGTAATTTATGGTTCCTCCATTTGTGACCATTACTTGACACTCTAGTGCTGGATATAGGAAGCAATTCAGTTCTTTGGTTATCATACAATGAATAAAATTATGGGTACTACCTGAATCAATCAACACTATTACCTTTTTCTTCTTGATATGTCCTTCTATCTTTTTTTCCAAGGAAAAAAGAGGTAACCTTTTATTAAAAAAATTAATAAAAAGTTACACAAGCAGATGCATTGAAGCATTCCGAAAGCTTCCACATGGGCTCGAGTGCTTACGCACCCCTCGCACTGTGAGAAAACTAACGTGCACAAAGAATTATGTCCTTCTATCTTGAGAGATTGAGGAGTGGTAATTCTTGCCAATGCATCACAAGATATGGTCACATTTGTTTCTTCTTTCTTAGGGTTGGTTCTTGGTTTATATCCTCTTCTTTTGACGTTTCTTGTTCCTTTTATTCCTCCTCTTGGCAATCTATGTAAAATAATTTCTTCTCGGCACACTTATGACTTTAGTGTATTTTCTATCACAACTGTAACAAAGTGCTTTTGCTTTTTTCTTCTTCTAATTTTTAAGGTGCCAAACTTGTAGGTTGTGGAAGGCTAGGGGTAGCAACACTTCTATCTTTATAGTTGTGAGTGGTAGGCTTCCTTCTGGCCATAATTCTGCTTTCAATTTTTCTTGCCAGCCTGAATGCCTTCTCTAATGAATCAGGTTCCCAAAGGCGAACCTCATGTTGGATGTTATCCTTTAAAGTCCATATGAACAAACCAATCATATGCTCCTATGGAATATATTTTACCCTTATATTCAGTTTTTGGAAGTCCTCAATGTGTTCCACCGTTGTACCCTTTTGTTTGAGATTTATCAATTGGTTAAAGAAGGTGTTGCTTTTTGTATCCTCATAATGTGCTATCATTTCCTCCATAAAAATTGACTAAGTGACAATTTGCTTACGAGAGCAAGGCCATTGATACCATACAAATTGATTGAGTTCCAAATATAAAGTTTCAACGTGTACCTTTTGTGTGTTTTGCAGATTATGGAGATCGAAATATTGCTCCATCTGTAGTATCCATGTTATGGGATCCTTGCCATCAAAATTCCTCATATCGATATTTGGAACATGGTGGATCTTCAATCCAACGTTATATTCTATGAAATCATGATTAACATTTATTTTTTTCTCATGAGTTTCCTTTACTACCTTTTCTCCATTAGGAAGCATTTCTTGAAGCAACTTTGCCAAACCTCCTTTCAAACCTTCCATATCTTTCTTCAAATCTTCAATGTTTACTTCTAAAACATCCATCTTAGATTCCACGCCATCAATCATAGCTTCCACGTCATTCCTCTTAGCTTCCAAGCCTTTCTTTAAACCATCCATCTTCACTTCTATTACTTTTTGTGAGAGTGAAATTTGGTGCACTTGGTCTCGTAATTTTGATATATCATGTTGCATTTCTTCCTCTTCTTCACGAGTCATGGTAGAGATTTTAGGTTTCTTACTAGTTGTTTCCATTTTCTTTCTTTGGGGCATCAATTAGTGATAATTATGCTTCACTATGCCCTTTGAATTAATTCAAACTAATTTTTCAAACCAAACTTTTTTTTCCGAAGAAAAAATCTGTAACCTTTTATTAAAAATGAAAAGTTACAATTGCAGATGCATGATGCATTTCCATAAGCTGCCCAAAGGGCTCGAGTGCCATGGCACCCTTCGCAACGTTACAAAACTAACGTGTAAAAAATGTTG
This sequence comes from Pinus taeda, assembly GCA_000404065.3. NCBI lineage: Eukaryota > Viridiplantae > Streptophyta > Pinopsida > Pinales > Pinaceae > Pinus > Pinus taeda. The sequence continues at coordinate 91,021 of APFE030184356.1, forward strand.
AGAAAAGAAGAAAGAGAGAGAGGAGAGGAGTGAAAGTAAGAGAAAAACTGAAAATCTTATATGAATAAGACACACGCTTCAAGTTTTCCTTCCTTTTTTATTTTCTACCTTGCGCCACTCTCCTTGAGTGGGCTCAATCGAGGCTATGACTAGTTGAGTTTCTGCTTTCTGTGTGCCTAATTCTTTGTCTGAATCTGATGTTTCTGATTGATGGTGCCGCTTTATCCCTCCCATGATCTGGTCATCAGTAGTCTTCTCTGCCTGATTTGGGTAAAGTTGTGATGCCTTGATGTCTGATGTGGGTCCCTTCTGATTTCCCATTTCTTGGGAGACCTCCACTTTCTCTGTGGTGGTATCTTCCTCTTCTGCTTCTAATTCTTCATCTTCTGAGACCGGAGGGGAAAAATGCCATCCTTTCTTCTGTTTCCTTCTGCTGTTTACTTTTTTAGCTTCTGGACATGTGCTTTGTAGGTGCCCTGTTTGTCTACAGAGTCTGCACCTAAAAGCAGTATTTTCGTAGTCTAATACTTGCAACTAGTTTTGTTGTTTGTAGATCAGCCTTATGTTGTTCGGAAGCCCTTTACTTAGATCCACTTCCACACAAATTCGTACAAAACTGAAAATCCTTTCATCAATCCTTTCCGTATCTGTTTTAATGTATTTCCCTATGCTATTCCTGATTCCTTCTAATACTGGTTCGCTCCAGAAATGTAGGGGAAGGTTATGTAGATGGACCCAGACCGGCATTTTGGAGACTGTCATTTTGTTTGGATCGAAATTAGTAAACCATGGGGTCATGAACAGCCCCACCGTTCCCCAAAACCAGGGCCTAGCATTGATGATTGTATCTCTGGCTTCCCTGGATGCAAATCTGACTATGAAGAACCCTTTGGAGCATAAGTGTATCTCGCATTCCATGGTCCAATTAACAAAAATCCAATGAAAAAGCTTCATAGGTGTTGGCCAAAAGTTGTTGAATTGGCATATTAGGGCCTGCGATTCATATGTCTCAACAGAGTTATCCAACCCTGTGGAATAAAGGTTAAGGGCTGGAGTTTGCCCTAGCTGGTCTACTATATATGGCCGAGGTGTATGTCCGCCTTGATCCGGGGAGGATCCTGATTCTCTGTTGCCTTGGAGAATATTTTTATAGGATGGAGCTCCTTTAGATTTGAGCTGGGGTGCTGATTTCCCCTTTTCCCCTCCTGAGCAGCTTGGCTGACCCTGGGATGGTGCCTCTCCTCTCAGCCTGAGATTCAAGGCAATGGTTTCTCCTGGGCTGATCTTGTAGCTTCCCAAGGTTCTGTTGTCCTGGAGAGACCACCTGCCACTAACTAAGTGTTGGATCTGGCCAGGATAGCCAGTCAGAGCACAGATTTCCTGTTTTAACAGCAAAACATAGCTATCTCCACTTACCCAGATTAAGATAGATTTCTTTTCAGGGGTTTTAATGAAAATCTGGAAACGATTATTGGTTACTTGATGTCTGTTGTTTATCTGAGCTCTGCCTGAACCGGTGTCTGTGCTGGTTGCCAGATGGTCCAGCTGTATGTGTTCTTCCAGGTTGTGCCTCTTATTGGGTAGATCTGCCTTCAGGGAAGCGTGCCCTCCACTCATTTGATGGCTAATCCAGCCGATCTGATTCCTTGGTTCTGAATAGAATTGTAACTTACTCGGATCTATTAGATCCAGCCTGGATCTGTGAAATTTGAGCCGAGCATTTTTGAGGTAGGTTGGATCTGCTACATGCAGTCCCCCGTTTTTACATGCAAGGTATGACAATGGGGCGGTTGTCCTGAAGACCAGCCTTCTGGCTAGATCTGCGTAGATCGGACCGAGCCCTAACGATTCTTCGCCCCCAAATAGGATTTTGAGCGAAAAAATAAAGATTGTTTGCCGATCTCTGTCCTCGCTCGGCTTTCTGGTCTCTTCCTTCCGATCTACCTTTGTTTTGTTCAAGCCTTCCAATATATCTACTGTACCCAGAGCATCGTGATCTTTCCTGGCGCTGGATTGAGTGAAAGCGTCCTTGCAGGTTATTCGAAGGGGTTTCAGAGGTTTCATCACCACGCGCATGAGGCTAGTTTTGCGAAGGCCAGAGACTATGGCCATCCCTTCTGCTTCGCCTCCAACATTTCCCCAAAGGATAGCCCCAATTCCGGCACAGGGAAAGCTCGCTGCCATCACCATCGCCATCTTCTCCAAGAGATGTGACTTCCCAGTGATGTATTCACTTACCATCAATAGATCTTTTCAAACCAAACTTATGTAAAATTTTAAAAAGATTACACACCTTTTTTCGCTTTGTAGGAGCTTGATATTGAATTTGTTGTATCTCTGTAATTTTGGATCTCCAAGATTTGAAATTTCGTTATGTGGTATCTCTCTGAGTCCTCTTTCCAACCCCACAAGTATGATCAATATGTGATTCTCCAAGAAAACGTTATTCCAAATATCCCATGAAGGCCTGATTATAGATTGGTTTAGTAGAGCAAACTTGTACGAAGTTACACGTGTCATTATTTCGACCTTCCGAACTAGAAATGATACACAAAAAACTACAGTCCATCCTCTTTTTGTAACATATTACAAAAATTCCATCTGATGCTTAGAGAGAACATTATGACAATTTTCCCCAGGTCACCTGCTTGAGATATAATTCGGGATCCTGCAAAGACCCCAACTCCCTTGGATCATAGCTCTGAATATATAGTGAGAGGAAATCTGAAATTCGGATCCAAGGTTCAACATGATTTCGGCTCAAATGGGTTGTAATTTTAACTTTTGCAACTTCGTAGAAGCAATGTTATAACGAAATTCCATGATGGCCTATTTGAAGCAGTGAAACCCTAGAATCCAAAGCTTTGATACCAAATGTTATGCAACCAACTCACAAAATAGAAGAAAAGATAGATCAACGACTTCAAAATTAGCCTCTTTGAGGGGGAAACCTCATTTACATTACACAAATAAACAATTCTTGGATGATACAAATGACAAGACCTCCTTTATATATATAGGAGTCTAATGGGTCCCAATGCAATCAGAGCCTACATAACAATAATATTGTAGGGGCCCAATAATAACAATAGTGGCCTTCTATGAGGCACAATAATAACAACATGGGGACTATATAGGCACAATAATACAATAAGGGGGTTGCACTAATAACAATAAGGGGTTACACTAGTAGTATAGGGACCTAACAAATTCATTGGATTGGAAGTATGGCAAGGTGATGGGGAACTATTTGTCTCTCAAGGAAAGTATATCAATGCGATACTTCAGAGGTTCCTCATGGACAAGTTAAAACCCATGGAGACTGTTCTAGTGACCAACTAGAGGAAAGAGGATGTCACTTCAGGTGAGGAAGGGATGTGATTGTTTACCAACAATTGGTGGGTTCACTCATGTATCTTGTGAACAAACGACTAGACATGTGCTTTGCAGTCAACCAACTGAGCCAAACTATGGTTAGGCCAACCAAATTGTTTTGGAGGTCATCTAAGCATCTTATACGATACCTAAAAGGCACTACCTAGTTTGAACTATTCTACAGACGGATAGAGGGAGTGAAGTTGTGCCGCTTCATCGATGCAAACTGGGTGGGAAGTCCATTAGATTGGAAGAGTACATTAGGTGGAATTTTTAGTTTTGGGTCCGCAAATATTTCTTGATACAGTAGGAAGTAGAGATCAGTGGCACTCAGCTCAGGTCAGCAGAATACGTTGCTACAAATTAAGCAACATGTAACACAATATGGATGAGAAAGATACTTGTTGGCTTGTTTGGTCAGATGATGGATCCTATTTTGATTTATTGTGATTATCAGAGTTGCATCAAACTCTCTAAATTTTTTATTTTTTTTTCATGATCGATCCAAGAATATTGATATTCGGTATCACCATATATTATGGGATTGTGTTCATAAGCAGATTATGTTGTTATGGTACATTCTGACAGAGGAACAATATGTTGATATTTTGACAAAGGCCTTATCAAGAGGGATGTTTGAGTTCCATAGGTGAAGGATAGGGCTGGTTGATAATCCCTTTCTTGCTAAGAGGGAGCGTTGAAAATGCAACAAGAAAATATCAGTTTGACTTTGCCTTGGTCAAACTAGAGAAAATTCAAATTTCTATTTCAACAAAAATCTTGGAGGTAGTTAACTGAGGTGACATGGAACTTGTCAGTCAATTAACTTAGTTAATTCAAGTTGGGGAAGCTTGAGTTCAGTTCAGTTAAATATGTTTGATTGCTAATTTGTAGCAATCTATTTCAGTTAATTTGATTTTTTGTTAGTTTAACTAGTTCTAACTATCATAAAAACTAGCGGAGATCAATTGTGAAAGTGGAACTTCAACCACTCAGTGATCAGCTAGTTAACTGATTAATCAACCCAAAATAATTGTTGCATGCAGAGAATTCGAGTTACCCAGTTGAGGTGGATATTCTAAGGTAGTGTACTATAATTTGTAGCATATTCCAATGTGTATAGGTGGTGCATGCAATTAGAAGAAGGATCCTAAGGAATCGTGCAATTCAACAGTGGGAAATTGGTAAATAATAGGGGCCAATTTCCCAAAGAAACAATGCAAGGAAATAAGAGCTTGGAGGGCTTGAAAATTGGCTAAGCATTGTCTAGAGTCAATCAGTCAGGAAGAGGGATAGACTATACACTTGTAGGGTGTGCTTAGGCTTGATAAAACATATGTATTTCATCTCTATTCTCTGATTAATGCAATATATATAGTAAGGGGTTTTGAGCAGTTGCTTTCCCCTAGATAAATCTTTGTGCATGTGTGATGTTTCCTTTTGCATTTTTATGATTTGTGTTCTAAATGGTGAATTAACTTCCGCAAATTAGTAGAGTAGCTACAAGTCTTGTGATTTAGTAAATTTCATGAGCAAAATTGAATTTACACATTAATTTCTACATTTTATGGCTCAGTCGAGCTATACCTCTTGATCGAGAATTATGGCTCGATCGAGGAATTTTTTATTATTAAATACTCCACCCACAGTGTGTGTGCGCCATTTTCACAGATCGTGGGTAATTCGAGAGGTTGACTAAAAGGTTATGGTAGCTCGATCTAGAGTATTGGACCATGAAGCAATCAAATTAATCTCTCCAATGTCCCAGAGGCTCAAATGAAGGTAGGTATTTTGTCTTTTTGTCTTCCTTATTTATTTATTTTTGCAAAATTAAACAAATTAATTAAAAAGAAAAAACAACCATTCAAAAACCATGAAAACCAATTAATTTAAAAAAAAACCATAAAAACTATTAAAAAGCCATGAAAACCACAAAAAAACCCTTCAAAAGAACTTGGAAAATCACAAAAACAACCAAGAAAAAAAAAAGAAAAAAAAGAAAAAGAAAAAAAAAAGCCCTTCAAAACAACTTAGAAAACCACAAAACCAACCTAGAAAACCATAAAAAGAACCCTTCAAACAACCTAGAAAACAATTCGAAACCAAAAAAAAAAACTATAATTCAGGTTTTAAATTTTTTTCTTAATTGCAATGTTTTATTTATTAAATGTATATTTTCTGACTTTGAGTGGTAAAATCATTTTTTTTCTAATTATTTTAGGTTTTAAAGTTTTTCTTTATGAATTTTGTGAAATAATTTTTTAATTTTTTGCTATTTAAAATGCATTTTAAATTTCTAACAAATTTGACGAAAAATATACCCCAAAAAACTTCAAAACTTCAAAACAACCAAACTATAACCAATAAATAAGTAAATTAAGAGCTTGAGATTGACATGATGAATATGGTTTCTCATGACACACCTCTATTTATTAAATTAGAAATTTTATTTTATTTCATTATTTTAATATTTATTTAGTAATAAATTAGTATGACTCTAGTTTTAAAATAATAAAATATTAATCGAATTATTTTTTTTTTTTTTTTTTTTTTTTTTTTTTTTTTTTTTTTTATATATATATATACTAAAAAACTATAACTATATAGCCCTAAGGTATAACTCAGTTGGTCAAGTTCCTGTTGCTAAGTACCTCGCTTATCAGGAGGTCAGGGGGTCAAATCTCCTCGACGCCCTTGGGGTTAGGCCTTGCTAGTTTGGCCGACAAGTAGATCCCTTCAAGTTGATCTACCTAGGTTTTCCCGTGGATGTAGGGGTCACTCAATGTCCTTGAACCACACTTCAAAAAAAAAAAAAAAAAAAAAAAAGAGAAGAAAAGAAAGCATTTACACAAGTCACCATATATAACAAAAACATTTAACTTATATGTATAACATAACTAATATATTTACTATAAACATCAATATATTTATAGTTCTATATATAAAATATAACATAACATTATTTTATAATATTTAAACATAATATATATATATTATATATATATATATATATTATTATATACAATAGCATAGCATGCAACATAACATAACTATAGTTCAAGAAACTATATATAATATAATTACATATATTTATCTAAAGTATAACTTAGTTATAACATCACACAACTATATATATTATAGTTATATATATATTATTTATGACATAACATATTTCTATAACTATGTATTTCATAACATAAAGTTATTTAGCAAGACATGGAAATCTATAATTATTTAAAGTGTATAATATAAAGTTATTTAAAATAACACATACACATATATAACATAGTGTAGAAATTCCTTGTAGATTCAAACTGCATATGTGTTTTGCTAAAACAAAAGACTTGAATCTACTCTACTCATCAATGGAAACATTTAATCGATCGAGAAATCATGAAGCATAGAAGAGAAAATATTTAATCAACACATTATACAATTATTTCATAGGGAAATCCACAACTAAAAACCCATGCTATCTATATCTTGCATTAGTAAGAAAATATGAGAAGATTACAATGCTTTTCTCAAGCCCGAACAACGTCTACACTATATCTATCTGTTTCGCAACTTCCTAGACAAGTGTTGGCCAATACTTAACCAATTTTCTACTTGCCCAAGTCCCTATTTCCTTGCGTTGTTTCCTTAGGAATCAATCCTATTAATTAGGGAAATTCCTCAATTGGAATTGCACAATCCATCATAGGCCTTCCTTTGACTGCATGCATCACCTGTACAATTTGGATGATTATACAACTGATATTACACTGCCCTTGAACCCCAATCTAAATTGGGTAACTCTCAAGTATGACATGCATGCGTTATTTATGGCTCAATCATGAGTTAACTGGTTGAACACATGAAGCAACAACCTACTATTAGTCCTCCTACTAGTTCCTCCATCTGTTGGAACTAGCTTAACTGACTTTAACTTAATTAAATTGAATTCATTAATTACAATTCAAAATAAACTCAACTAGGGCTCCTATAAAGTAGGAGACACTCTACATGACTCTAGTTAGACCCTCAACTTGAATTAACTGAGCCAACTACGTTAAATTAAATTATTTAACTCATACAAGTTATCTTGTGATGTGGAATTACAATTTTATTCCTAATTTAATTCAACGGAAAATTAACTCAGGATTTTTGTTGTTGCATTTTCAACACTCCCTCTCAACAAGAAAGGGATTATCCGATACCCCAATCCTGATTCTATGGAACTTTAATTTTCCTCTTGATAGTGCCTTAATCAAAATGTCTACATCTTGTTCCTATATAGGAATGTACTCTAGCAACATGATTCTCCTCTGCACACATTCTCTGAGATGGTGATATTGGATGTCGATATGCTTGGACCGATCATGAAAAATTGAGTTCTCAGATAGTTTTATACAACTGTTATTGTAATAGTAAATCATTGTAGGATCCATCTGCTACCCAAATAACCCAACAAGGATCTTCCTCATCCAAACAGCCTCACAAGCTACTTGACTAGTAGCCATGTACTCTACTTCTGCTGAACTGAGTGAAACTGATCTCTGCTTCTTATTGTACTAGGAAACTATTGTTGTCCCAATACTGAAGATTCCCCCTGATGTGCTCTTCCTATATGATGGAATCCCTACCTAATCTGCATATGTGAAGCCTCGAAGCTTCACTACCTCTTTCCTTCTATACCAAAGACCAAATTGAGTGGTTCCTCTGAGGTACTCAACACATGTTTAGTTGCCTTCCAATAGAGTTTGGTCGGCTTATCCATTGCTTGACTAAGCTAGTGAACTGCAAAAGACATGTTTGATTGTATGTTCACGAAATACATAAGTGAACCCACAAGCTGCTTGTAAATAGTAGCATCCACTACTTCACCTGAAGTAGCATCTTTCTTCCTCCAATTCCCTGCTAGAGGAGTCTCCATGGGTTTTCTGCTCTCCATGTGGAACTTCTTCAGTGTCTCGTTGGTATACTTTCCATGAGAGACAAATAGTTCCCCATCTCTTTTCCATACTTCCATACCAAGGAAATAATGCATGAACCCCAGGTTCTTCATCTCTAATTCTCTTGCAAGATCCTCTTTGCAAGATTTTTCCAACTTCTCATCACGTGTTAGAATTAAATCATTGACATATAATACTATAATCAGTAATTTACCTTCAACCATAATATGGTAGAGCTTTGCATCTACTTCACTTTTAGTGAAGCCTAACCTGATGGAATAGTTATTGATCCTGGTGTACTAAGCACAAGGTGCTTGTTTCAATCCATACAATGCTCGCTTGAGTCTACATACATGTGACTCTCTGTTGAAGGTCTCAAATCCTTCATGCTTCTCAATTCACACCTCTTCCTCAATCACTCCATTGAGGAAAGTTGTCTTCGCATTCATCTGATGTATCTTCCACCTCATCTACGTTGAAAGTGCTATAATATGGCTTATTGAAGAGTACCTTGCTACTAGATCAAAGGTATCCTCCAATCAATACGCTCCACCCGAGAGAACCCCTTGGCCACAAATATGGCCTTTTATTTCTCGTCACTCCCATCTGCTACTTGCTTCACCTAGCAGATCCACCTGAAACCTACCACTGACTTGTCCTCTGGCCTTGGGAAAACTTCCCAAGCATTTTTCCTGATAATGGAGTCATACCCCTCTACCATGGCATCAACCCACACTAGTTGATGCACTTCTTCCTCGAATGAAGATGGCTTAGTCTCTACACTCACACTCATTAACCATGTAGCCAGTGTACTGATCTGGTGATCTCCTTTGTCTCTGTTGTGATGTGGGTGTTCCCACATTCTCTCTAGCATCAAGCATCAATTTTCCAACATCTCTATTATGCTTCCTTCCATCTCTAGATGTCTCTACATGAGTGGGTTATTCCACTCTCTGCTCCTCTGCATGTGGCTGCTCCACATCATCTTGAGGTTCTTCCTTTGGAGCCAAAATCTCATCATCTGCATGTAACTAAAGCTACCTCTCAAGGGAACATCTCATGGACTTATCTTCATCAAACTTCACATCTGTACGAACAACTGTCATCCTGTGAGATGGTAAGTACACTCGATAGTTGTGAGGTGTATTAGTGTACCCCACAAATATTCCCAACTCAGTTGTCGACTCTATATTTGTCCTTACATCCTTGGTAACCTGATAGTAAACTTTTGAACCAAAGATCCCGAAGTGTGACACATCAGGTTTCTTCTCTGAAAAATATTCTTCTGGTGTACTCATCCCGAGAATCCAATGAGGACTCTTGTTCTACACATATACAACTATGTTGCATGCTTCAGCCCACAAGTGCAACAATAGGCACTGATCATGTAACATTGTCTGTGCAACTCCCACAATACTTATGTCCTTCCTTTCAGGAACCCTATTTTGTTGTGGGTTATTGGTTGCTATTAACTCCCGTTGAATGCCTTTTGATGCAAAAAAGTTCTTGAATTCATTCCACACATATTATCCACCATTATCACTCCTGAGATCCTTCACTTTCTTGTTAATGTCTTTCTCAACAAGTGCTTTAAATTCACTAAATTTAGAGAATGTTTGATGTTTCTTTTGCATGAAGAAAATCCAACAATTACATGATAAATCATATACAAATATTACATAATACTTGTGCTTGGCCATGGAGGCTATTAAGAATGATCCACACACATTTGAGTGAACTCTTTCAAGGATTGCTTGCACTCGACTATCCTTATCATGAAAGGTATATTCATTTTACTTCACCAGTGTACACCCTTTGCATGTATCTCATCGCTCTAGTGCACCCTTGGGAAGTCTTCTAGAAATATTCTACACAATATCCAAGGCCCCATGGTGCAGATGGCCCAATCTTCTACGCCATAATTCACTGATGTATCATCTCTGAATCTTCTCTGCTTTTGTGCTCAAATCAACACAAACTTCTACATCCAATTTGTAGAGGTTCTTCACTCGAACCCCGATTTGCTTCACTTGTCCTGTGGCTATATGATGAAGGAAAGACTTTCCTTTTCTGAATATCACATCATAGCCACAATCCTTGAAAATAACAACTGAAACTAAATTCTTCTTCAAACATGGAACATACATGACATCTTTTAATGTGAGAGGAGAACCAGACTCCCTCTTAAAAGTAACAATACTGATGTTGGTCACGCTATACCTTCCATCATATCCCATCTCGATGTGCATATGGAGGTCCTTCTCCTCCAAGTCACTGAAAATTTATTTTTTCTTGGTCATATGGAATGGGGCTCCACTATCTAGATATCAAACAATACCCATCACCAGTTTCATCATGCATGCAATGAGGGTGAAATCCAATTCAAATTGTGAAGCAAGAGCTTCACCTGCCGCTCCACTCGAGGGCTTCTTGCCAACCTTATTGTGTGGACACTTCATGGCATAGTGTCCCAACTTATGATGGTGAAAGCATTTAATCTTTGACAAATCCTTCTTCTTTTTACCCTGATTGGAATCCACTTTGGATTGGGATTTATTCCCTTTCCCTTTCTTTTCCTTTCCATCCAAGGCACATTTCTTCTCATCATGATGCTTGGATGAGGTTCCATCTCTAGTGTTCTGCTTTATCTCTTCTTGTAGCAAGTCGAACCACAAACGCTCCCACTTTGGTAGATACTCCCTCCCATTTACTGAATCCTACTAGCTTTTCCAGCTCTTGGGAAGGCCTGGAAGTGCTACGCTGCAAGATCATCTTCAACAACTGTAATACCATTTTCTCCAAGCTCATCCCCACATTGGGTTAACTTGCTCAATTACTGTGGTATTGTAATTTGTGTCACCCTTCTCCATCTTGATCTTCCGAAGTTTATCCTTCAGTGCTGGCTTCTTGTGGTCATTGTTGTTCTGAAACAAGTCGATCAAGGCTTGCCGCATTGTTTATGGTGTATCCTTCCTGTGGAGGTTCGAGACAATATGATCTCAAATGCCTTCTAGTATGATAACCCTCACCTTTGCAACACATTTCTTGCACTCTGCTAGATCTTCAACATCGGTAGTTGGAGGCTTAGGAATATCATTGTCTATGAATACCTTCAACCCGTTGTCTTCCAACACTGTATTCATCTTGTCCTTCCAAGAAATATAATTTGAACTACCCTCAAGAGCATATTTGAGTCTCAATGTGTATAATGACTTCCTGCTAGCTATGAAGAATGATCCTGCAAATTCGATTTCACCTGAAAAGACAAACTCTTATTCTTCTCCTCTAGTGTGATTTTTTCTCTGATACCATGTAGATTCAAATTGTTTATGTGATTTTCTAAAACAAAAGACTTGAATCTTCTCTACTCATCAACAAAAAAAATTAGTTGATCGAGAAATCACGAAGCATACAAGAGAAAGAATTCAATCAACACTTTACACAATGATTTCATGGAAAGACACAACTAAAAACCCCTACTATATGTATACTGCATTAGTCAGAAAATATGAGAAGATTACAATGCTTTGCTTAAGCCTGAGCAACCTTTGCACTATCTCTATCCATCTCAAAACTTCCTAGAGAAGCCTTGACCAATACTTAAACCATATTTGGCTTGCCCAAGTCCCTATTTCCTTGCACTTTTCCCTTGGGAATTAGCCCCTATTAATTAGGGAAATTCATCAATTGGAATTGCACAATCCATCATAGGCCTTCCTTTTACTGCATGCACCACTTGTATAATTTGGATGATTATACAACTGATAATATACTTCCCTTGAACTCCAGTCTCAACTGGGTAACTCTCAGGTATTACATGCATGAGTTATTTATGGCTCATCAGTTAACTAGTTGAACACATGAAGCAACGCCCCACTATTAGACCTCCTACTAGTTCTTCCATATGATATAGTCTGTAATTTTATGAGATCTACAATAGAATTAACAATACTAAATGTCCATGTAACCATAAACACGTAGAGAAAGTTCAAGCCTTAGATATACAATGCTCTGAGGCACTCATTCATGATTCATACAAATGCAAATATCAACTTACTATCACATCATACATAACTAATCATTCTTAAATCCAATATACATAAACCATGATACTTATCTGAGTAATTTAAATCAACTAGAACATGGAGAAGGGACTCCCACTCTCCACCCAACCATTGGACATCTACACTTTAACCTTTCCTGTAGCTGACCACTGCTGAAAGGATATAGAGTCTGAGGGAATGATTGCACATAGATAAGTTCACACAAATGGATGGATTCCATTGTCTAGGTGGTTCATCGACTACTGTCTAACAGTAAGCACTCCAGTTACTCTCTTACTCTCTGAGATATAAACAGAAGGTAACACCCAAATTCTTGGAATAAGTGTATTGCTCATTTTTTGAGGATTGAATCCATTATGAGTGTGTTTCATCAATTAGTTAGTAAGAAATTAGCAACACTAAGTGTTTCATTAGTATAAATGCAAGTACCTAGTTGTATGATTAATTGTGAAGGAAGGGCTTAGTGGTTCATTATCCAAAGATAAGCACTAAGTGGTTTGTTAGCTAAACTAAAAGCACTAGGTGGTTCGTTAGCCAGAGGAAATCACTTAGTGGTTGAATTTCAATCATTCCAACAACATGTTGTAACCACCCCTCCCACATTTACCAAAATCCATAGGCTCACTGAGGTAAACATGAGACAGATGTCACTATGACATAACTTGACCTCCAAGTTCTAGTTATGGAAGTTGGGATAACGAACTAACAACTTTAATGACATCCCATAGGGGCTTCAGATTACTTAGGATCTGAACAACAACGTCAAGTGATCAATCCCCAAGCTAAAACCATTTTTCTCTGAGCTAGCACCCCAATTGCACACACAACAAGGTAGGGGTGCAGTTATAGGCCTCCAACCACATGCATAGGCTTGCTTCCATGTGATTATGACCTAATTTCCCCTATTTTGTGCCACCGGTCCCGATATCTGAGCCACTTTTCTAGGTTAGCCTCCAGACCACTACCCATAACTTCCTATAACTTTCCATAATCATATTTAACATGATGGAAAAGCTAAACATTCAAACTTGAATAAAAAACTTGACACAGACTTCCTAGAACATACTAGACATTTTCTTTAAACATGTGGCAAACAAATAAGCTACAGGTCATGAATGCATATATGATCATAATTTTATGGTCTTCATCTAAGAATCACCAAGAAGGACCTAATCCCTCTCTAGCTAGTTGCAATTACACTTGTTAGTCCATGTATTCATTAACCACTCAATAACTTATCAAAACATGTCAAGAGCCATGGATACAATACACCATATAACCAATAAATAGCCAACATAGAAACATTGGAAAATCATTCATAATATCACCATCATAGTCAACGCAAATTCTTATTGATCACAATAGAAAAATATCTCATATTAACATGTGAAAGTGCCAATCAAGTTAGGGAATTCCACATACCACATGACCATATATTGGGTTGAACCAAATCTCTCTTTTAGGCAATCACCCTCACACCATATTCCATGCATGAATGTCGGATCTCATTGTAGAAATTTCTCATTTCCCACCCCAATTTTCAGTTTCAGCTTATTTCTCCCATATAGTTAAATGCCCTTTCCCATATCCATACATTCAACAATGGAAAAAATAATTTTTTGCTGAAAACACAAATTCTGGAAATTTTACAGAATGCTAAAAATACAGAAATAAAAATCAGCAGGTACAAACAGTCATTTAACACATTTGAACATAGTGATTTTTGGTTAATGCGACCCTAGAACAACCCCCTACAACTCTTGGGGAAAACCAGTTCGAGAGCTCTTCTTTATTTTTGAAAATGCCTTTTTTACAGTGAGAAATATTCAGCAAAAAATCATCAACAATTTTACAACTTATCTCTTTTCTCGTGCCTCACAACAAACTGGAAATTATAGCAAATAGGACAACAATAAATGTTGTACGACCTCCTCAATTTTCGTGCCCACTTTTAGCCTTAAACGTATTGTACGGCCTGCATTAAATGCATTGTATAGACTGCAATAAATGCGTTGTATGGACCTCGATTTGTGTGCAAAAAATAGCAAAGTGCTCCTCGATTTCTGTGCAAACCACTCCTCGATTTCTATGCAAACCAGCGGTATGGATTTCTAGAAAATCATGCCAAAATCAGTCTTTCACTGTGTGCTGAATTAGCTGTACAAATCTACTCAATTGTTGCCTTGGAATGTGTGCCAAGCTGCTGTCTCTTTCTCCTCCTTGTCCAGAAATCTCCCTTGCTCTCTTGCTCTCCTTTTCTCAATCTGCGCATGAAAGAATGAATGACCTTTTGCCTCCTTTTCCTCCTTTAATTTAATCCTAAGTGACTTTTGGGTAACCTCTAAATCCAATGGCTGAAATAGATTGAGATCTAGCGCTGAGATTAAATGCTCATTTAAATCTCACTTTTTATTTTTTAACTCACCCCACTTTAATAAAGACCCACTTAGTCATTTATTTCCAAAGTCACTTTTGCTTTCTAATTTTTCATTGACTTTATAAAAGTCATTTTAAAATTAGACTTAGTAACTTTATCACTTAAAGTCACTTTTAAATTAGATTTTAACTTTATAAAAATTATAAAGTCACTTTAGGAGAAAAATTAAAATCTTTTGGACACTTTTCCCTAGGCCAAAGATCAAAGCCCAGGGGAACCACCTGTCCTCCGGTACCAAATTTCAACAAAAAGTGCATTGAAAATGGACTCTAAAGTCAAAAATTTTTCATCTTTAAGAAAGGCATAAAAGGTAACCAAAGCACCCCATCTAAAATAGATGTTTACTCATGTGGTGATGGATACAAAATGAGGTCACTGAATAAAAGATGTTTCTCTTCCTTCTCTAACTTTGTCTATAAGCTCACTTTTACAAATAAAATAATTTTACACAAGTGACCCACTTTTATAAAATAAGTAAAAATCAATAATGAAATTATTTTATAAATGATCATAAGATAACAAAAAGTATCTCCTCACTCTCCCTATCTCTCTTTTACAAGTTATTTAAATTACATAGATACAATAATGCTCTCTTCTCATATATATATAATACTATATATAATTACTCTATAGTGATTCAATTTTATAATTTAAGTAAATGCACCATACAATAAAGTTATATAACATCTTAAAGTTGCATTGATTTTTCAAAAAGTAACTTAGCAAGTTAATGAAAAGAAAGACTTGAACTCAAACCTCTTGTTTATTAAAGTCATTTTTAACTATGAGAGCATGCAAAATATATCTACCCAAGTGTTATTAAGTAAGGGGAGGTTTCTTTTACTCTTTGCTTCGAAGTGTGTGTTTATCTCAAAAACCCTTATTTTTACCTACAACAAAATTCAAAACATTTGCACACAAAAACAGGTAAATTTACAAAAAAACAAAGTATGAAACTTTCTAACATCAAAGTTACATCTCAATTAATCTACTCAAAAAAAATTGTATTTTTTCTCTCTTTCTAATTTGTTGAGATCACATAGAGAAAAGAGTAAATACAAAAAAGGAAACACTTCCCATTATGTTTTTAGTTTGTCAGGATTGCTCAAAATCCACAACAAAGAGCATAGGTAGACTAAACAGGATAGCAAATCGAGAAGAAAAAAAAGAAGAAAAATAAGTTATATACATATATATATAAAGGAAGTTAAAAACAATAATGAAACTTTATACTTCTAGATCTAAAAAAAATGGTTATTATCTTAGGGAACTGAAAGCCTTTTCAAGTGAAAAAAAAAAAGTGTTCCCAACTAAAAGCAATGCTCAAGACATAATGGAACAACCCTCTTTTTCCAAAAATGAACATAAATAGCAAAATCGAGAAATATTTTAATGCATACAACAACAAAGTTCTAGAATTTGGATCAATAATGAGCAATATCTCATACAAGCTCTAAACCATATTCAATAATATGGTATTTCAACGATGAGCAAGATCTCATACAAGCACTAAACCACATTCAATAGATATGGTATTTCCAAACAAGTCAAACACCTTAAGCAACCATTCACACAAACAAATAAAAGATTAATGCATTGATGTATTACATGGTTAAAACCCTTAAAAAGGGAAAAAGTGCATGACCCCAACCAACATAGTCACTCGAGACAATATATTCATGCAAAAGAAAACAATTTTACATTTTTTCACAATTGATCATCAACAATGACCCTCCATACTCTTTAATAGATACCATAGACTAATAGAGTATCAAGTTACAAATCAATATAAGCATTAGTAATAAGGAGAATATGATCTATGAAATCACTTTATGTCTAGAACATATTATGATCATTGGATTGCATAATTACAAATGCATACTAGCACATATTAAAGAAATACGCTAAATAAACAAACTTTAGTCACATTTGACCAATTTGATCTTAACTGACTCCTAACTACCTAATTATCCTAACAAAAATGAAGCGGTTACACTAGCTTGGGCCAAAAACAAAAATGGAGGTGTGTACGCAACACATTTTGGATACAAAGTAGTGTTTGGGTCAATCATTAGGATTATGTGTGGCATTGGGGAAATCTATAGATGCTAAAAAATCTAGAACTTTTCTTTGATTGGTATTAAAGGATAAGGTTATGATCTGGGATTTCCTTCAAAGGGCAATTGACAAGGTCCTAGGCTCTAGGTTATACCTAATATGTAAATTGGAGGATGAGACTAGCAAGTATTTGCTAAGAAGGATCAAATCTCTTGAGGTGCGCCCGTTTTGTAGTGCAAAACTTTAAAAAATTACACCTACAAGGATTGTGTCCCTCTAGGAACTTGATAGATGATGGTTAAGATGAATCTCTCTCTCTCTCTCTCTCTCTCTCGATATATATATATATATAATATATATAATATATATAGTATCCTCGCTATTAAATATTTTAGATACATTTCGATATTTACTTAATTTATATATTGAAATATTTTATTTATGATTACATTCAATTTTTTTATTATTATTAATATTTTTAAATGTCACATATTAATTGTACATTAAGAATTGAATTAATTACACCTCAGGAATTGAATCTTTTTACTTTCAATTACTTCTCTTTAGACATTTCTATTTTAAAAGGGACAAGTGTCAACTGCATGTTGAGCACGGACATAATTACACATCACGTTCATATTGAGTTGTAGAATGAACCTCTTGGCTCAATTATATTTGTATTTGTTCATGTGTGGAAGGCTACTAAACAAATCACAAAGGTGGCTAATATTTGGAAGGAAGATTCCATAAATGAATGCCCAGGAAATGGTTCATTAAAAATGAACTTAAAGCACTAAAGGAATTACCGTGTGTGCTTATATGGGGTATATGAATTGCAAGGAATCCTCAAATTTTTTAAGAAATGCTCAAATTTTTGAAGAAAATTTATCCCTTTCGTAAATATTTTAACACTTGTCATGGTTCCTTGAAAGAAATTTCTATTGAGAATACAAAAAACAGGAGTTTTTTTTATGGCACCAAGTAGGTCCCAAATGACTATAGTAGTGCTAGTGGGGTTCCTTATCTCTATAAATCTCATTTGATGAATTTCAAGTCCAGCTTAAGACAAGGGTCAAAAAAATTTGTTGAATTTATAGCCATGGAATTGCTACTCAAGGTAGCAATATAAAAGAAAATGGCTAAAGTATAGATTTTTGAGGAAGCCATAGGTACATAATATCTATCTTAGACCCTTACGAGGTTAGATAAACACTCGCATATTCTTCCCACATGTGTTTTAGAAGTTAAATGTGGAAGTTGATAAATTATCCCAAGAAGGTCAACAAAATGAAAATGGACATTTGGGCAATGGAAGAATTTAGGGATAGTTCACCATCCTCCTCTTTTTCCAGATTTGATTTTTTATTACATTTTCAAGTCTTTCTCTGTTTGATTCCCCTAGGGGATGACATATGTTTCCAAAACGTTATTCTCTTTTATTATGTCCATTTTTTGTTGTAGATGTTGATATTCGATATTATCACAACATTTTGTAAAGTCGAAGTTTTTACAAATTTACTAGATTGTATAAATTTGATGGTCATGCAATTGCTTTATATCTACAATGTTATTTACCACATTTTTGTTTAAGTTTTCTAGAAAAAACATAACTTTTGAGGTTAAAAGTGCTTTATGCACCTTAACTATGTAATTTTGATTCTAGCTATGAATGAAATTCGCAGTTTCTTTTTCCTTGAAAAAAAAATTGCCACACTCCCTACTAATTATAACATAAGTAACTTTTTCAATACCAATTACTATATTTCATTGTTTGGGATCGCTTAACTTTTGGAAATAATGCATGCTTTCATGGGATTTATAGAATATTAAGTGTGTGTGTGACATAAAAAAAATATGCACAAGTTATTATTCTTGTGAATATAAACCCTTGTTGTAACGTAATTCAAATAGATTAACTTATATCTAAAATCGTCATTTCTCTTTGGACACAAATATTTGAAATGTGTTTTCATATGCCCCTCGTTGAATTAATAACAAGTGGTTAGAGTTCACAATTCTTTCCTTTTGTTTTGATATACATAAAATAAGTAAATATATGCTCATTTAAAACCTTATAAATGAAAGAAGTCTGAAAATGTGCATGAAAAGGAAAACTTTGGAGCAATAATTTGATGCAGGGTAACCCCGCCAAACCCAGAATCTACACATTTTCCATGCATATAAAATTTCATCTCAACTTTTGCCCAAATTAAAACCTCAATACCTGACAAATTCACAAACTACCACTTGCATCGATACCCAACACTTTATCACCGATTCAATAACCTCCCTTTATATTAGATCGGAATCTACTTCAATGTCATTTGAACCCAAATACCATTTCACACGATCATATCCACACATCAACCATTACAATCACCTTCAGTGGTTGGTCTCTGACTCTGCACAGAAACAGAGTTCTGCAACTTCATCAATTGAATGGGAATGGTCTTCGTTCAATGTAATACCCTGACAAAGAAGCTCCTCATCCAAAGTTGTATTCAAAAGATGCATCACCCGCTGCTTGTAAGAACGACATTGTTCTACAAGATCTATTATCACTTCCTGCTTTATGCCCTCCTTACTGTGAGGATCCAAAGCATTTAGCATCTACATTAATACATCAATAATATCACGAGCATTCTGAATATCCGTCAAGCTAAGACCAGGAAGATCAGATGCCAGGGATGCCTCAATTGCTTCATTTTCATAGCCTGGAGATCCATAGGTTTGAGACGAGCAAGTCATTGGTTGTGTCTGCGAAGGTGTGAATATTGATCAATAATTGCAAATCGCTATTTGCAACCACACATTGTCGATTTCCACCTGGATCTGATTGACTAATCTGACTCAACTTGCAATTTTAATATGACACAAGAATTTGGGCATTTACATCGTTCCTGATGTGATAACTATCCGAAGACACCTAATCACAATTCTTTTGAATGCCGCAATTATAGACCATTACTACAGCTCCGAGCCAATGCAAATATGAAACACCTTCTGATCCGATCTAATCGGTGATCCACAGTTCCGATATTATGTTATCGGATCCGATATCACATTAACCATTCTTTAGGACACTTTGCGTCCACCGATATGCTACTGATCGGAAATTGCCAAATCTTAATGGTAAACAACCCCTCTTCCTGTATGTGCTCCGATATTACTCCCGATCCAATTTCACTTCAACCAACTTTACAGCTTTTCGCATCCATTTCCTAGTGTCATACGTTGTGATATGAACCCTCTCCGGTCCAACATGAAGGCTATACACAGACCCGATAAATCGATTGACATAAAATTTAATTTTGTTTAAAGCTTCCAACAGATGATTACACCAAATCATATATTAAATGACTTTTGCAACTCGCCAATTCCCACTATGCCGAGTTTGACTTAATAATGAGATTCTTTACAATTTAAAATAATAACACACACAGGCCACTATCATTTCATTTTCTTACAATAAAAAGACTGATATTCAAGTTCACGCTCAACAGAAAATGATACACACACAGCACAAATTCTATTCATAGAAAATAGCAATACAGGGTCTCTGTCTCAGGTCTCATTCACAAAAATTGACCTCTGTCAGCATACAAACCACAATTGCATTCAATGAATGGAACAGACTATCGCTCTTGCCAAATTACACAGAGACGGATCACTATTTTTTTTCACACACCTCGCTACTAATTTGAGCTTCTACTTCACACAAAATCCACCTAACTATCTCTCCTTCTCTCTTAAAAAAACCCTAAGCTCTCGCCTCATCACATTTTTATGATGAGCTTATTTTCTAATAATAGCGAACGAGATCTCCTGTTTTGCCGAAAGATCATAACAACAAATTTCTTATCTTATCACTCTCGATCACATTTGTTTAACAACCTTATCTCTGTTCTAAAATAAGGCAATCTCACACTTATTACAATAACAAACTAATTGAGAAGTTTATTCTTCCTAGTAATCCCGAATTTGGCAAACCAGTCAATGAATTTTACTGTGATTAGCCACAACATGTGGACAATCCTCCACATTGCTGGCTAATTCCGATGCTCCTGCATCATAATTATACCCCGATCTTGGGAAATCAAGGATGTTGCAACCTTCTTACATTGCAATCTTCCTAGTTTATTATATTGATTTATATGAACAACTAACACATAAAACATTATAGAACCCCCTAAAAAAATCACCCTTGTGTTATACATGTATTTAATGTTAGGGTCATGAAAATAAGAATAAAATCATAACCTGACTCACCATAAGAGCCCATACAAATGTTGCATTAAAACTCTCTTTGTTAATTATCCTTGATTATATGGTAAAGGAGAGAGAATAATAATACCTTAAAGATAGACTTAAAACATACAAGTACATTAGATATTTAATACACACACCTTTCATCCTTCCAAAGAGGCTTATTTATAATAGGCCACCTCGATTGGTGCAATCGTCAAGTTGAGATTTACACCAAACACGCAGTCCTCCAATTTATTTTGTCAGTGGCTACGAAATGATTTGGTAGCGTCCATTTCCAAATGAACAATGTAGTCACTATAGAGTGATTTAGTAGTGTTGTTTGTTACAAGATAATTTCGCAGCGCACTATCAAATTTCTATACTACAATTTCGAGGAAGATGAATCAACTCAACTCTTTCCCAATATGACTCTCAACATCCAATCAAGTGTTGAGCCATGGATCAATATAATCATTAGTATTAAATAGAATATGAAGCATTTTATCACTTTGTGTCTTGAACGTACTATGAATGTTGGATTACCTAAAGATACATTAGGCCCAGTTCATTTTAATTAACTCGTAAATCTATAAATATCCTAATATTCCCCCCTTAAGAAACACTTGGAATAGGATTAAAATATTTATAGAGGTGATATAATATAAGAAGTGAGACATTAGAGCCTATCCCCAACTTAATGAAAACTAACTGAACTCCTAACATAGATCAAACTTTGGAAAAACTTCAATTATGTAAGAGACTTCATGAAAATGTAGAGAACTTGATCACTCATAGGGTAAAAAGCACTTCTAAAATGTGATATTGAATGAGATTTTTGATGAAGTGCACGTATATATTACTGTGTTTTTTTTATTGATGTTAAACTAGATCTTTGGTGAAATTGATGGAACTTTAATTGTCACATCAAAGTTTGGTCAAACATTTTTGTTGGAATTCAAACTCTAAGAATGTAAGTCAAAGCAACAAGACTTCTTGACTTATATTAATTGTTATGTGATACTTTACTTCTGCTAAAGAAAGAGCCAAAGGTTGTCGCTTCTTACAATCCCAAGCGATAGGTTTGATACCAAGACTAAAAGCATAGCCTGCAATAAACTTTTGATCATTAAGGTTTTCATCCCAATTGAAGTTAGTGAAACAACCAACAAAGGAGTCCCCCCAAATTATCATGTATTCCAAGCTTAACTGTACCCCAAATATACTTAGTACTATTTTTGCTACTTTGAAATGGATCTCATGGGGTCTTTGCATATACCAAGAAACAAGACAAAAAATAAAGGAAATATTAGGATGAGTATGAACCAAATACTAAAGGTTGCTAACTAACTAACGATGTAAAGAGGCATTTACTTTAGGTGCAGTACAAGAGGCAACAAGTTTTACTCTAAAATGGGTAGAAGGGGTTGGTTCAAAATCATTCGTGTGAAAGCGACGAAGGTGGTCACATGTATATTTAGATTAGGAAAGGGAAATATTTTCCTTATTTTGCAATACCTAGAGGCTAAGGAAGTAATGCAAATAACCAAATTCTATCATTTCAAATTTCTTCATGAAGTTAGATTTGACAATGTTTAAAATTTTGGGGTCACTACAAATGAGAATAAGATCATCAACATAAAGAAAAAATGTTATGGGATAATTACCTACTTTTTCAGTACAAACATTGGAGTTAAAATTACATTTAGAAAATCTAGTTTCAAGAAGAATGCTATCCATTTTAGCATACGAAGCCCAAGGAGCTTGCTTAATACCATACAAATATTTCCTAATGCAAAGAAATGAGGTTGAAGCATCACTCTAAAAATAGACAAAAGGTCGTTGCATGTAAAAAATTACTTTCAAATATCCATGTTATCCATTTAATAATGTACATTTAACATCCATCTAATGGACCTCACATTTATGTGTGGTAGCAAGTGCTAGAACAAGGTGGATGAAAATTATTTTGGCTATGGGGATAAAGGTTTCATTATAGTCAATTCCTTTAGCTTGAGAGAAAATTCCTTAGGCTTTGTGTCTTTTAACACTTCCATCTGATGCATACTTAATTATATACACCCATTTACATCATACAAATTTCTTCCTTTCAAAAGACATAAAAGGTCCCAATTATCATTTGTTATTAAGGAAAGATATTCTTCATTTTTGTGTTCTAATATAAATTGCTATAAGTTTTGGTAAATGTTTCTGGATCATGAGTCTCTCAAAATTGAGCCAAAAAAAGAAGTCTCGCTAGAAGTATGAATGTGTACGATAACACTCTAAAGAATGGTGAATTTCTTCTTGTGTTGTATGGACTCATTTGGGAAGTAATGGTATTAGTTCAAGTTCATGTTCAATGGACCCAACTAAAGGAAGATTAGTAGGCATAGGTGGATTTTCATCCTCACTATTATCATTTGAAGAAGAAATCGAAGTATGGTCATTAATAGAAAAGTTTGGAATAAAAAATGGCACAAATACAAAAAATGGTTTGTTGGTCGAAGATGGCACGAATGCCAAATTAAGCTTACAAATTAAAACATTTTCATCAAGCTTAACATATCTCCTAATAATAATTTCATTGGTATTAGCTTGAAGAAGTATCTAACATGTTACATCTCTAGAATATCCAACAGAAAATTGCTTCTCACTTTTATGTTATAATGCTTTCCTTTTCTCATCAAGAATGTAAGCCCATGCTTCACTACCAAATGCGTGCAAGTAGCCTTACATATGTTTTAATTTTACTCCATGCTTTTTCTAGTGTTATATTTTTTAAGGCCTTTGTGGACGTGCAATTGACCTAATAATTATCACAAGTAATGGCTTCTACCCAAAAGTGAATACTCGGGCTTTAGATTACATCATACAATTTTCCATTTCCTTTATTATGAATTTCTTCTCTCAATGACACCATTTTGTTGTGGTGTATAAGAAATAGCGTGTTGCATATAAATGCCCAATGCAATACAATAAATTTTAAATTTGTTTAGAGAATGATTTCGGCAAAATCACATAAAAAATCATTTGTCGACACGTTTCGAACCAACAAGTGTGGTTCATCGTCAGGACAAGTTGAATATCCAATCTGAGCGATGCAATAAATAGGGACAACAGGCCATTCCAACAGCTAAAATTGACTTAGTAACGGTTAACCAGACCTCTAACAGCTAGGTTTGACCAGTCCCCAGGGGGAGGAATTTAATTATTTTATTTATCCAATTTTCCCTTACCCTTATAAATTAATAGCAGAGATAAATAATTAAATAAGTAGATAATAGAAATATTGCCCATTTTATTCTAATATTAGTAATAATAATAATAAAAAATTTAAAGAAGAATATATATGTAGATAAATAAATATAGTAATAAAATAATAATTAAATCAGGTTCTTGATTTGTAATTAATATATTTACCATTCTTATTTATTTAAATAAATAATTTAGTAATATTAATTTATAAGGGTAAGGGAAAATGGATAATTAAAATAATTAAATTCCTCCCCCTGGGTACTGGTCAAACCTAACTATTAGAAGTCTGGTTAACCGTTACTAAGTCAATTTTAGTTGTTGGAATGGCCTGTTGTCCCTATTTATTGCATCGCTCAGATTGGATATTCAACTTGCCCTGATGATGAACCATACTTGTTGGTTTGAAACGCATCGACAAATGATTTTTTATGTGATTTTGCTGAAATCATTCTCTAAACAAGATTATGGATCACAGAAGTCTAAATTCCTTAAAAAATTTAAATTTGTTAGCATATTTAGATCCATTATCTATTCTTAACTTCTTCAATTGGTGTCTAGATTTTTTTTCTACAAGGTCCTTGTACACCAAAACTATGTCAAAAACTCCACTCTTTAATAAATCAATAAAACAAGTGCCTTTGGAGAAGTCATTAATGAAAGTTAAGTACTTGAATCCAAAGAAAGGAGAAGGAAGCAAATTGCACATATCATTATGAACAAACTACAAGAGGGTCGAGGCATGCCAAATGGCAAGTTTGTCTAGATTGTCATGAAAATGTTTTCTGAAAAAACAACACATGTAAACATTATCAAATTTTTGAAGATTCTTCGACGAAAATCACATAGAAAAATTTTTGTCGACGCATTTCGAATCCACCAGTGTGGTTCATCATCAGGACAAGTTGAATGAGCAGATCTTGATTTGCCCTCTATATTTAAGGTGCAAAGCAAGATCTGCTCATTCAACTTGTCCTGACAATGAACCACACTGGTGGGTTCGAAACGCGTCGACAAAAATTTCTCTATGTGATTTTCGCCGAATAATCTTCAAATATTTGATATGGATCACAGAAGTCTCAATTCGGTAAACATTATCGTTGCAAAAAACAAGACGAAGACCAAACATCGTATTGTGATTACATAGTTGTTACAATGAATGCCAGTTTAAATGACCAAATTGTTCATATCAAAGTTTGTTCAAGCCATCCTTATGAGAACAAACACTAATGGAAAAGATAATAACCCAAAGCTATCAAATTAATAATATCATTAATAATTCAATTTATTAGTACATGATTATGAGCAAAAAAACTAATGGAAAAGATAATAACCAAAGTTATCAAATTAATAATATCATTAATTATTCAATTTATTAGTACATGCTTGAGATCTTTTAAATCATTAAATACAACTTGGTGAAGTGAAAAGTCATTGTTTTACCTTCACAAGAATAAGTCATTTGATATACCAATAGAAGATTGTAGGAGAGACTTGGAACACATAATATATGATTAAGATTACCATTATCTAGTTGCACTATTCCAAGCCCCACAACATTAAGAGGTCTAAATTCACCAACGAATATTTATTTGGTGTTGCATCCATTAAGAGTAAAAAGATAGATTTATTATTAGCCATGTAATAAGATGCTACAAAAGCAACAAGTCACTCATTAGAAGAAGAAATAGATGTTGCATAAGGAAAACCCAAAAGCAAAAAGTGCATGTCCATGAAAAGAAGAATTGAAAGAAATTATTCAAGATTGTATTGTGCTTCTTTATTGTTATTTATAGAGCTTCTATATTCCTAGGATATTTAAGACTCTAAATGACCATCTCATCCTCAAAATTTGCAATGTATCTCAGATTTCTTACTTTTTGATTTTGTTCTTTTGTCACCATTGGGAGTAGGAGTTGGTTGATAGAGTTTGGAACCCTTGTTTCACTTCTTGTTGTAAGAACATTACTTCTTCAAATGCTTAGAGTTATTATTCTATTAGCCCATAAAGGCCTTGTCAGATGTACTTGAAATGCTAATCACTCCAAAATGCAAAAGATTATCTTTCTATCTAATAAAAAATTCACAAAAATCTTTATTATGAAGTGGTGTGTAAATAACCCCTTGAGCTTCTTTAGTGGAGTGAAAAGTAGATACAAAAATAGAACACGCACTACCAATCTAAGCAATCATACATTATCAAGTGGTCATATGTCTTTTATATGTTATAGTCTTAAAGTAAAAGTTTGATTGTTTTGAACTCAGATAGACAATGTTCAATGCAAGAGAAATCCTAGGATGTCAAAAAATAAATTGGTTTTCAAGCTAGTGGACTCGAATCTCATTATATTTGCATGAAATATGGTTTCAAACAAAAAAATCACTTGTCATATGTTTCGTCGATTCCTTGAAGGTGAAACAATAAATCAATGGAGATGGGCATTTCTATCAATCCATGTACCTCATCATTTTTACTATTCCATTTGATTTCTTTGAGGCATCATTGCAGGGATTTTATTCTCCCAAGGTAATTTGGTAAAGTCCTTTACTTCATGTCACATCGTCCATACGAGATTTTCATGACAAGTAGTTTGAACCGATAAGTAAAATATCACTTGGACTAACCATATTAAAATATGCAGAGAAGATGGCTTGAAAAGATGAAATCAATTATCTAGATGGAAAGCTTTAAAAGAAAATTGCAATGAAAATGGACTCTAAAGTCAAAGTTTTTTTATTTTTAAGAAAGGCATCAAAGTTAACCAAAGCACCACGTCTAAAATAGATGTTTACTCATGTGGTGATGGATACAAAATGAGGTCATTGAATAAAAGATGTTTCTCTTCCTTCTCTAACTTTGTCTATAAGCCCACTTTTACAAATAAAATAATTCTACACAAGTGACCCACGTTTATAAAATAATTAAAAATCAATTTTACAATGAAATTATTTTATAAATTATCATTAGATACATAAAGTATCTCTCTCGCTTTCTCTCTCTCTCTTTTACAATGAGATTATTTTATAAATTATCATTAGATACAGAATCTCTCTCTCTCTCTCTCTCTCTCTCTATCTCTCTATCTATATATATATATATACACCTGCACTTGACTCTTTTGGATGATCAAACATCTCCTACTTAAAGCATCATCTACCTTGTTTGTTTGTCCACTAATATGCTTCAAAACAGAGGTGAAACTCTGCAGAAATTCAACCCACTTGGCATGCTTATGGTTCAACTTGTGTTGCTGCATTATACATTGTAATGCAGAATTATCAGAGAACAGAACAAACTCCTTAGGCATTAAATAGTGCATCCAATGCTTCAAAGCGTGAATCACAACATAGAACTCTTTGTCATAAGAGGAGTAATTCTATTTTGAGTCACTTAACTTCTCGCTCAAATATGCAATACGTTTATCTTCTTGGCTTAGTACATCTCCAATATTTGTCCCAATGGCATCACATCTTACTTGGAAAATTTGATTGAAATAAGGCAACTTCAATGATATTCTTCTTCAATAGCTGGAAACTTTTCTATGTTGTTGTTGTCCAACAAAATGGTTGTCTATCCTTCTTGGTTGTATCTATGATAGGTGCACAAATACCATTGAAGTTCCTGATAAACTTCTGATAGAAGTTGGCTAAGCCATGAAAGCTTCTACATTCGAAAATGTTCTTGGGTGAAGACCAATTCACAATTGCCTCTATTTTCTCCATATCCATTTTCAGTCCATCTTTTGAAATGACAAAACCTAAGTATACTAACTCAAGTTTCATAAAAGTACATTTCTTAAGGTTAATTAGCAACTTGTCTTGCTACAATCTCTCCATAACATATCTCACATGTCTAAGGTTCTCTTCTTTAGTCTGACTGAAAATTATGATATCATCTAAGTAGACAATAACAAACTTACCAATGAACTCCTTCAAGACCTCGTTCATCAACCACATGAAGGTACTGGGTGCATTTGTCAGTCCAAGTGGCATGACTACCCATTTGTACAATTCGTCATTGGTTTTGAAAGTTGTCTTCCCCTCGTCCCCTTCTTTGATCCGGATTTGATGGTCTTGTTGATTGCTTTGGAATTCGTACACATCCTCCACTCTCCATCTTTCTTTGGAATTAGTATGATATGCACAACACATGGACTCAAGCTCTCTCTTATCAACCTTTTATCTAACATCACTTGAACTTGTTTCCAAATTTCTTCGTTTTCCTTGGGTGTCATTCAATATGCTTCCTTATTTGGAACGCTTGCTCCCGGTATCAAATGTATGTGATGGTTGATGTTTCTTGAGTGGCAACTCACTTGGAAAATCATCTACTACAATATCATTAAATTCATGCAACATTTCCTGAGTTTCAATAGGTAAATCTGTAATTTCAATGTGCAGAAGTATTACCTTTGGTTTGCAAATTACTACATACCTAACCTCCTCTTTCTCCATTTGTTGCAAAAAAAATTACCACTTAACAAAAGTGCTTTTGGGCTACTTATTTTAGTTGTGCTCTCTTCTTTCAACGGTACAAGGGTATGTTTGATGCCATCCTTTTCAAACTTGTAGCAATTGCTCTCTCCATCATGTATCACTTTCTTGTCGAACTGCCATGGTCAACCCACACGGATGTGGCAGACATCCATTGGCATTATATCATAGATTACCTTGTCCTTATATCTACCTATCTGAAACTCAACTTCACTTTGCCCATTCACTATCAATTGGTGTCCCTTTTGCAACCATGATACTGTGTACGATGTTGGATGTTTAATCCTCTTCAATCCCAATTTTTCCACCATTTCTAAGGAAATGAGATTGTCAGTGCTCCCACTGTCAAAAAGTACCTTGCAGCACTTCCCTCCTGCCTTGCACACAGTGTTAAACAAGGACCTTCTTTAGGTTGGTTCAACAGATTCTTTGGTTGGCTTCAACAAGACTTTATTCATCATCAATGCCTCTCTAGTTTCTGACATATTTTTTGCCCCGGGTACTTCCGCTTCTGTTGCTTCTGGCTTAACTATGTGTGCACCATGTTTTCCTATATTCTTATTCTTTGGATAGTCAAAAGATTTGTGACCCATTTTTCCACATTTATAGCACTGGTAAACAATCTCTATGTCTCTTCCTCTACCTCTCCGGTAAGGTCCTCCTGTGGTGCCACCTTCTTTCTTCGATTGCCCATCTTGTTTTGAGTTGTCGACATCATTCTTTTGAGTTGTGGAATCTTTCCTCTTCTAGTTGACTATCCTTTTCCTTTGGAAAAACCACACCCTTTACCTGAGTTCTTCTTTCTTGCTATCTTTTCTTCTGCCTTCAAGGCATACTAGTATGCTTTTTCCATGGTCCTTGGAGAAAGCACGTTGATTTCATCTTGAATATCCATTCTTAAGCCATTAGTATACCTTGTTGTATTTCTAGGGTATCTTCCACATAACCTGCTCTCAAGTTAACTTTGTAAAATCTTTGATATACTCTTTTACTATCAATGACCTTTGCTTGAGGTTCTGCATTTGCCTGTAGACAGTTAAATGGTAATATTTTCGTCAGAATTTACTCTTCATCTTCACCACCATCCTATCCCAGCTTTTGATCAATGGCTTATTCTTCTTTCTCCTCTCAACCTGCACATTGTCCCGCCATAGTGTAGCATGACCCTTCAGCATTGTTACTGCAAACTTCACCCATTTGTCATTGTCCATTTCTTCATATTCAAAATACTTGTCTAACTCACAGAACCAATCAAACAAATTTTCAACTGTCAGGGTTCCATCACAGGTAGATAGTTTAGGCTTTGGTCTTGAACTTGAGCCTAACAATGATCTCAATAATTTGACTTCTGGAGGTTCCTCAATAGGTGTTGCTCCTTCTTTCTCATCTTCTTCTTCAGGTTCACTGATAACTCTAGCCTCGAGATCTTGTTGTCTTCCTACCTCCATGGCCTTCAAATGAGTTTGCAGTCCCCTTATCTCTTCTCAGAGCTCTGCATTACCCACAAGTCTACCTCCTCGACCTCATGCTTTTCTTGCTCACATAGCCATCTTCTCTTACACAAAGGTTTTCTTTGATACCACAAATTGGTGCAATGGTCAGGTTAAAAGGAGATTTAAACCAAACACGTGGTCCTCTAATTTTTTTGGCAATGGTTACAAAATTATTTGGTAGCGTCTGTTTCCAAATGAATTGTGCAGTCACTACAGAATGATTTAGTAGTGTTGTTCGCTACAGGATAATTTTGCAGTGCACTGACAAATTGTTGTATTGCGATTTCAGAGAAGATGAATTGACTCGGCTCTTTCCCAATCCAACTCAACATCCCAGACTTGCTTCTCAAATAGTAAACGATTTACTTTTCCTCCCTTCACCGGATTTGCAATGTTGGTTTGAATTTGACAGTCAAGAAACCAATCACAAAGGAGTTTTGACCGTATTCAAAACACAGTGCTCTATTTTTGTTGATGGTACTTAATCACAGAAAACCACACATTCACTACTCCAGAACGCAGAGACACCTTCCTTCATGGGCTTTAACGCTGATACAACTAGAACCCCAAAAGGCAAATGCACAAATAACACAGTGATTGAAGCCACAAGATTCAAATTATTAATATAAATCGGTTCAACAAGCTATAGGTTTTCATAAAATGACCAATATCAACGCACGGGAATAAAATTGTAATTAATAACAGTGCATAAGCAAAAACCAATTTGGTTTAAATGCAGGGATTCGATTCAATCTCAAACCATGTAATAATCACCCAATTTACAATCCAAATTGTTGCCTATTTAAGCCATTCACACATAAATACCTTCAAGTTCACACAGATTTGAAGGTACAGGCATATTTGCAAACTTCATAACTAAATTTACACAAAGTAAATGGTGAGTTCCTATCTTCTCCTCTCCCAAGAGCTTCCTAGCACTCTTTACTTTATTCCCAAAAAAATTGACTATGACAACCAAGAGGCGTGAAAATGTGAAACGTTTCCCCTTCTCCACAAAATAAGGGAAAATGAAAACTATATTGACAATAGAAAATAATATCTCCAACTTATTTCAAAAAAAATCAAAGCTCACTCCTAAATTAAATATTTACAATTTCTTAAAAAAACATTTAAAATTATTTTCTCATCATTACCATATGACCATCCTATCACATTGGTAAGCTCTTGTCCAAATTCTTCACATCTTGTGCTCGACCTATGCACCTGCATCATTGACTTAACCCTAGTACCTCTAATCTAAATACTAATTTTAAATTCAAAGCCTCACCCAAATTCCACGAAAAAACTATTTGACATCAAAATATTAGTGGCTCTTGGCCACCATGTAACTTTAAAATATAAATGTTATGAAAAGAATAATTGAATAGTTCTGAATGTGAACCAAATTTCTAAGATAAGCCAAGACAATGGAAAATCAATTGTAGAAAAGCCATATATATAGGTGTGTGTGTCGGTAGTTGTGGGTGTGGGTTTTCTTCTAGCAAATCATGGTCCTTTTGAGGTTGTCACCATTGAAAATATTATTGAGGTGTGCCCTCAATGCCTTGGAGAGTTTATCAAATGATAGTTCCTCAAAGTTGTGTTCCATCCATTTCCGAGCATCCCAGCCAACTTTTCAAATTAATCTTCACACTTTTCCATCCACAATTTTCTCCATAAGCTTGTGCAATTCCTCCTCTTATTCACTAGAAATAGTTTGTCTATTATGAACAATTATTGATCCGGATTGGATCATTATATTGTTTGTCATCCATCTCAATGATTTGAACTAGAAAAAGTGGAGGAATCCGTTCACGGGATCTTTTTTACCGACAAGACCTAGTTCTGTGAAACACAGTCTAAAACCTTCTAGGAGCGTTTTGAGGCATCAAACAATGTTTTTTGGGGGTAAAACATTGTCTCGTTAGTGCAGCGTCTTTTCATGTTGTTCTACACACAGAGATCTTTCTAATGGCGCAAGGAGCACGTCAATCAGAGTCCATATGCAAAATTTATACCATTCAAAAGTTGACCTTCCTATTTCCACGCCTATAATTCAGGATGATGTCGCGTCAACCCTCATTATTCATGAAAAAGGGGCTAGCCACATGTTTGTGATGTAAAAGACTCTAAAAAAATCTATATTGTAACACTAGTTAAGAGTTGATGTAGTCAAACTTAGCCACTAGTATGCTATCGGGATGTGTTATAACCAAGCCACTAGGAGGAAGAGGTGTTCCATTCTTTCAAGAGCATTTTGTTCCATAGTTGAGCAAAGATAGCTAAGAGAGATAGGAGGTAGAGCACACAAGGAGGATTTGTGCACTGTAACAGCCCACGGGCCACAAGCGTTACTTCTTTGTACCTGCAACCATATTTCCAGACACAGAAAGAGAGTGAAGCAACCTCACCTTCCAGCTAGGTTTTCCCCGATAGGGTTTCCCAAAGCATATTTTGTGTCTTATGTGTGTGTATGGGCTTATTTTGTCATTATCTATTTTACACATAATTTCCATTTGCATGCATGCACTAATTACATTTAAATCTACATATCTTGAAGTTTAAGAAAACTGTAATAAAGTAGAATCTCATATTTTTAATATAATATTATCAGGTCTATTGTGACCGACTGTCTAGTGGAATATCCACAACAATTTAAAGATCAATTGTCCTATGCAACAAAATTTTGGTATACAAAGCTTGCCCTATTAAACAAAATTACTGGTGTATTCAAGGCCTTTGAGTAAGTTATTGATGTATGTACAATGCTCTTCTCATATACACATCTATAGACTACTAATTTTTCATTTCAATTTTGATGCAAAAATTATGTCTTTGATCATCCTTTGAACTTGTAAGGGGACTCATTTCCTCTACCACAAAAGAGCAAAAACAATTCTCTTTATGATTTTAAACCAACACTACATGTTCTTATTATTGTTTGGTCTAAACTAGATAAGAACAGATGTCAAATAATGTAGTTCTGAAATAATAACAAAGACCTAGATGATGTACCCTAACATCGGGGATGGCAAAGGAACTATAAATGATACCTAGTACATATATTTTAGAGCAACAAGAGATGTCTTACAAACATAATTGGTAAAGCCTTGAACAAAGAAAAACAATGTTACATGACTAAGATTCACTACAACAAAATATAGGATTAACATCTTTTATTTTTCTACGTTATTTGACTTTCACTTTAGATTACATCGTTGAAGACAATATAAATCATGACACCACATCTACAGAGGTCGTTGAATTAAAATTTATATCACTAATTCGCATCACCACTATCAAAATTATATGCAACATTGTTTCCTCATTTTTGCATCTTTGACTTGCATCTTTTCTAGTGGTGCCAACTCATCAAAGCTAGTGCCAATGTTAGTGCCACTATTACATCATTGTATGTATTGTTTTTCCCTTTTTTGGTATTTGTCTCATCTTTAAAAATGTTGTTGGTAGCATTGATTTTGGCATCACAACTAAATTCATAGTTTGGAAACATTATCGGTAGTTCTTTATTGGGCAATTTTCTAGGATAGGGTCACCAACTCCACAAATGTTAAAGAATTACATATCAATTGTATATGTATAAGTGAAGACAAAGCTTAAATGATCCCTTTTATAACAAAACATTATTTTCTTGATCAACTTCCTCGTCATATTTTCATAAGCATAACTCTTCTTTACGAACTTGAATCTTGTCTAGCATAATAGATATATGGATATGTATTCACATACATTATATGCACATTCAAGTATGAAGTTTAAATTTACTTTGCAAATAGCACACTAATAAATCTCACATGATAAGCCATGTGGCCAACATCCTTCGAGGGAATGGTGACTTCAACCACACTATTGTTTTGGTTGCTCTTAAATGTGCAATCACCTTTTCTATGACCATTTGCATTGCAAACAATTCACCATGATCCATCTTGACACATTCTCAAAATCATTTTTCTTAACTAGTTGACACACTATCCTTAAAT
Source organism: Pinus taeda (assembly GCA_000404065.3). NCBI lineage: Eukaryota > Viridiplantae > Streptophyta > Pinopsida > Pinales > Pinaceae > Pinus > Pinus taeda. The sequence goes on from APFE030184356.1 coordinate 125,377, forward strand.
CACCTTTCAACATTTAATTGAAATTGACATCATTTGTTTGTAATTGTTGTGCTCTATTGAGGGCTTCTTGATGTCTTGGGGGTTGAGAGCCCTAAAGCCCCTCTTAGCCTCTTGATTCAATCTCACAACAAACCATTCTTGTTAAAGTTTCTCCTAAAATTTTATTCAAAGATTCATGATTCTATTATCAAACTCCCTTCATGTTTCCAATCTCTATTTATTTTGTTATATATTAACGTGGAAAGGAAACACTATAATTTTTTTCTTTAATAATAGGTATCCACCCTAATTTAGGCTCATGAAACAATCCAAGGCATAGCCTCTCATATCAAACTTTTGTCCATTTGTTGCATTGTCAACTTCTCTAGCATTCAAAATGGTTACATGAACAAAACAATGCATTTTGGAGTCTTCATTTTTCTCAAAAACTCTATGCTCAAACTTTCAATTTTCTTTTGTTCTTTCTTTTATGGAGTGTTTGGTTCAAAGTTTAAAACTTCTTTTTTTTAAATTTCAATTCCACCATAAAGTCAACCTAACAAGATTTGTCAAAACATTCTTTTAAAACAGCTATCGACAACTTCCTTGAGATTGATTGGGTATTATCCTCAAAGCATCCAACAATTTCATTACAATATCAATAGTGCCTCATCAATACTACGTCTTCTTGCCTTATCAATACTAAGGCTACATCTTCCACTATGTCCCTAATATCAAAACCTCTTTCAAAAATTTGTTGTGATGGGCCATTTCTTGACAACTACCTCAAGGCCACCCCTCCTTCCTCATCACATTCCCATGACTCCTCTTGGGTGTCCTCTACCTACTGCACTTTTCTCAAACATCTTAGTTTTGTCAACATGGGTCTTCTTACCAACTTCTCTTCTCATCTCAATGTCTTCTCATCACAACTCATCTTCATTTTGGCGTGCTTTCTTTATAGATCTCTCCCAATTTGGGCATGTTGTTACTACTTTACAACATTTTTTTCAGTGTCAACTTTGTCCATTGCTCCCCTATCTCAACTCAACTTACATAAGTGACAATGGGTCCAAATTGTCCTCCATTAGCTACAAATACATTGAACTTCACATCATTTATTATAAATTGTTAAAAAGGCATTTAAAGAAGAAGAAGAAAAACAACCAACTGAATATAGAACTCATCTTCAATCTAGTTGATAGATGGTCTTATCCAAATCACTTCATCTATACAAAAGTTGTCTCAAGTATTGTTTGGAACCACTCCAACAAGTTAGGTCTATCTAGTATTGTTTGGAACCACTCCAACAAGTTAGGTCTACCAAAGTTCTATGTATTGAAATCCATTATCCTTTCTCTAGAAAGTTCACATTTAACATTCCTCATATTTCAACATGATCCAATTATATTAGAATTTCTTATAAGTCTCTCTAAAGAATCTTAGTCTTCTTTCTCTTTGTGCACTCTTTAAAAACATTATAGATCTTCCCATTTCACCACTCAATATTTTTTTCTAAAATAATTTCACTTGTCCATTCTCTTGTTTACTCAACCATCCTCCTCTACACTGCAGGTTTTTGTATGATCCACATCATAATCAATATTTTCTTCACATAAACAAGTCAAATCGAGAGATGATCAAGTCATATAGTCAACATGCTTCAGCCATATGCTAGAGATGAGGCCAAAAAAGGAAAGCAATATTGAAGTGTTGAAATACACAACACTACAAGCCTTTAATCCAACATTATTGAGTCGTTTATACAAGCTCTTTCTCCATTTGGTTTCTAATACACTCCAACTCTAGGCAACAAGTGATTTATTTTGAATAGCTTTTTGAAGCAAACTGCCAAGGAACAATGGGCACTGGAACAATACAAAGGGAAGAATACAACTCAGGACGTGCAATTGGCAATTATTGACAAGTTCAAGTAATCACTAGACGTGCCTTTGAAGGGTGTAGTGTTGTGAAAAGTGAACAAGCAAAACCTTTTGTAGGAGAGTAATGATCCAAGGAAAAACTATTGGGATAAGCTTATGCACATAAATTAATTGCATTCCTTATTTTGACAAGTATAGTATGAATTCAATAACATCCTAAAATACTAATGAACTATTCAAAGTAAATTGTGTTAGGAAATGCCAAGTATTGATATTATGGACATTTAGTTACTAGGAAATTTGATTTGTTATGCAACAATTATAGCATGAAGGAGATCCCTAAATCCTGGTTGGTTGCAAACAATCTGCATTGTGATTTCCTACAAAATTGATAGCTATGATTGTTCTTGATTTTTCATTCACAGTGAATGGATATATAGACATCGACGATATCATGACATTCCCTTCTTTCACAGTTTTCCCGAATCATTTCAAAGTTCTTTCAGCAACTATTCGAATTCAATATGTTTCTAAGGGACGAAATAAAAATGCATTTTTTCAACATTTACCAAATTTAGTTTAACATTCACTTCTCCAATAGCTCGTAATTGTCCTTATCAATGGTAATCTCTGAAAGATAATAAAGCATGCCCCTACTCTTGCATGTAGACAACTTCAGTCTTTTTCATATCCTTTTGATCATCCTAAGACAGAATCTAAATTTCAAGCCTATATGTTGTGCCATTTTATTGTGTTGTATAAGGGACAAACCAGCCGATACAAAGTCTGAACAATCAGATAGCTAACAGATTAAGAAATCAACAAATGAGAAAAAACAAAGAAGCTTTAGTCCTCACTGACAAGTGTAGGGTTGTGAAAAGTGAACAAGCACAACCTTTTGTAGGCAAGTTATGATCTAAGGAATAACTATTGGGATAAGCTTATGCACATAAATTAATTGCATTCCTTACTTTGACAAGTATAGTATGAATTCGATAATATCCTAAAATACCAATGAACTATTCAAAGTATATAGTGTTAGGAAATGTCAAGTGCTGATATTATGAACATGTAGTTACTAGGCAATTTGATCCGTTATGCAACAATTATAGCCTGAAGGAGATCCCTAAATCCTGGTTGGCTGCAACAATCTACATTGTGATTTCCTACAAAGTTGATAGCTATGATTGTTCTTGATTTTTCATTCTCAGTGAATGGATATATAGATGTCGATGATATTGTGACATTCCCTTCTTTCACAGTTTTCCCAAATCATTTCAAAGTTCTTTCAACAACTATTCGAATTCAATATGTTTCTAAGGGACAACATAAAAACGCATTTTTTCAACATTTAACAAATTTAGTTTAACATTCACTTCTCCAATAGCGCGTAATTGTCCTTATCAATGGTAATCTCTGAAAGATAATAAGGCATGTCCCTACTCTTATGTGTAGACAACTTCAGTCTTTTTGAGATCCTTTTAATCATAGTAAGACACTAAGCTGCAGGAAACACTGGCAGGAGAGGAGTTTCCATACAGAAACGGAAACAAACGCGGAAACACGTACGGTACGGCCCAGAAACGCGTTTCTAGCCGTAATGGCACATTTCTCGAGGTGGAAACATGGCCAGTACGGCCGGAAACACGTTGATGGGCCATACGACGCTGTTTCCACATGCAACTTGACTTTTTTTTTTTTTTAATTAATTTGTCTTCTAATTTTTAATAAGGTTTTTCTAATGCCTTCTAGTTGCTTCTAGATGCATGTCTAAAATTATAAAAGTGAACTTTTGCCCTAGTGTTGATATGCAGTTCATCAGGAAGTTTGAGGCATATGCAATTCATGGTAATGTTAAGAATGGTAATAAAATAAAGGAGAATATCACTTTTACTTAAATTTTTAACATTACCATGAAATGACTCAGGATGTTTGAGAGTGGTTTCCCCTCATTGGATTTCATATGGAGAAAGTAGAATTTTAGATCTCACTCAAAATCCAGCAGACTTATTTGTTTTTCAGGATTTCAGGATTGGAGGGATTGCAATGTTTCCATTGGATTTTACCATGTACTAGGGTATGGAATTTGTATTTAATCAAGAGAACCAAGCCCTCTATGAAGGGGAGACTCCCAATAATCAAGAGCATGTAGGGTACTAGGGTATGAAACTCGTATTTAATCAAGAGCACTAAGGTCGTTAGACTATGTAGGAGGAGACTCCCAATCAAGCACGAGACAAGAAATTAGAAATTTCTCGTGGCTGATTTTGGATATTTCTATTTTCATTATGTGATCATTCATGAGTAAATGTGGTGTAAATTTAAAAGACTTATAGTTTATGCATTGACAATTGACAATTTTATCATAATGTAATAAATTAGAATGTATCATATATGCTTTATGATTGCACATATTTCTTAAATGTCCTAATATATATAAATATATATATATATATATATATAGATATATATTCGCATTTCCCCGTTTCCAAAATTTGGGGGGTCACGTTTCGTACCCATGGCCGTTTCGGAAACTCGTACCCGTTTCCCCGTTTCATGCAACCTTGGTAAGACATAATCTAAATTTCAAATATGTTGTGCCATTCTATTGTGTTGTATAATGGACAAACCAGCCGATACAAAATCTGAACAATCAGATAGCTAACAGATTAAGAAATCAACAAATGAGAAAAAACAAAGAAGCTTTAGCCGATCCACTTGACTACCTTGAGAATAACTGCAAAACAATGTGGAATTTACAAGGAACACTTACAATGTAGTACTATGGTTTTCAAGAAGCTGTTTGCGAAATCACAGAAAAGGCTTTGTGGAAAGAATGGAGGAACCGTCACTCCGGACAAGATAAGAGCGGAAAATCTTGCTATTGCAGAAGTTGACTCAACAGAAAGAACTTGACAAACCAACAAGTATTCAGATATCTTCTAATGTTTACTCCATGGTAATAGAACAATTGATATTATATTAAGGATTCGGATTTAGGTCCACAGCATCAAAATTTTAGGTCAGCTGTTGTAAGACTAGCCCACAGATTTTTGGTCTAGTGGCAAGTTGATTGGACTTGTATCAACACTGCAACATGGGTTCAAAACCCCAAGTGGGTGTGGACGAGGCCAGGTTCCAGTCCTGAGTAATTTCAATAGCATAGAAATGCCCCTCATAGCATGGGCATTTAGCCAAAGGAAAGCTGTAAGCAGCATTTACATCAACGCAAAAAAAGACTAAGAACAATAATTTAGATCCACGGCTATGGTTCTGGAGTCTGGCTGAACTTTCGAACAAACAAAAGAAGGAATACATAACAACATAACTGATAAAAATGTAGACCTCTGCATAAAGATAATGAAATCTTGCATTAAGAAAAATGCATACAATCGTCAAAATAGATCAAACCTCGCAGAGTCTATAAAGTGGAAAAGAAAATCAGTTGCCCTAAACATACCATGGAAGAAATCGTGTATGAACAATTAAAATGCAAATATGCACATGCAGATCAAATGCAAGGCCTTCGAATAACATCTACAGTGAAGTTGCAAATGTTTGAAACTATCCGTGGCTAGGCTTATTAGAAATTAGCAATCTGTTCTTATCATCCTCTGCCTGGTTTCTCACAAAGCTGATATTCCATTAAGCCTAAAGCAAAAAGTTACTAATCAAGTGGAAATATCAGAACTGTGAATGGAATACATTGCAGTAAAAAAACAAAGAAATTGAAAGACAAAACAACGGAGACCATATGGCACCAAGAATCCGTGAGAAGATGAAAAGGAAAGATACTACCTATATCAAATTAACACAGAACCAACTCCACCATATCTATATCAAAATGCAGAGTTGAACAATGAGAAATTTAAGTCAAAAATACAAGAACCAGCTTGCATAACTTATAGGGGGTCACTTTAAAACAGCGAACACTGACTATCCTCCATGAAAGTAGCATGTGAGGTATGTAACAAGAACACAACCGAGGATGAGCAACATACATATCTCAAATGTTTGCTTGCACTGGAAATTCGATTTAAAAAAAAGGTTGGCAATAACCATAAGCGATTGACGGTAACCACTCGATGTTCAATGGAGAATGACAGAGATCCCGGATAGGAGAGACGTACTATATGGCAATTACCAAACATATTTCAGAAAAACCTATCTGATCTGTGTGGATGATAAAATTAATCCCAAATAAAGCATACCAAGTCAAAGTAATTATCCTAAGCTTTAGCATGAAGAACAAAAAAAGTATGACCTTGCAGCATAAATTGTTTCTATAAAGAAAAATTCCAGCGCGAAAAATACATATCAGCTGAATGCATAATGAAATCGCCGTAAGCAATTACTCGAATCAATTAATTCATACAGGATCAATGGTTATACACCCTTGAATACCAAACTAAACCCCCCGAACTGCCAAAAGAACAAAAATACTTCCAGGGGTGCAGGAATTTTACTCGTTTAACTGCAAAAGCTCTGCTTTAAGCTGTTCCATCTTCAACCCCATGGACCTCTGTACAGCCCCTCTTTCGGCTTCGGGTAATTTAGCCAGAAGGGCATCGAACATTTCCAGGGTTTGTTTCACAGCGTCTCTGGCGGTTTCGGCTTCCTCGTCAAAATAAACGGTTTCCTTAGACTCCATTGCCATCTCAAGCTCTTCTCTCGCCTCCGCAAATTTTGCATTGATCTCGTCCACTTCCTTACTGTAATCCAAATTGTTTGAGTCTACGCTGAAATGTCTCCTATCAATCTCAAACGGGGATCCCAAAGTACCTATTTCCGTGCCCCAAGTTCGAATCCGACCGCTGAATTTGAGAGTTCCGTTAAAGAGACATTTTTCGGATCCCTTTGAAGCAAGGGTTTCTTGCTGTTCCGAAGACAAATTCAGGGTTGACTTGATGGGGGTTTCCAGCGGCCTTGCGAATCGGAGTTCAAGGGTTGGATGAGAGGACTCTCGCTTAAACCTTGTGGGCTTTGTGCAGATCTCTCGCAGAAGCCGCGCCATCGCCCTCGCCATCGCGGCCTCAACACTTGCTGCACTTAAAATCCTGGAACCGTGGTCTCTCAGAGCAATGACGGAGCGTCGGATATGTGTTTTACCTTTATCGCACCAGCAAAGAGTGCGTAGGATATGGTTTTTGACATACTGCCGCAGCACACTTATAGCCCATTTATCTTTCGAATCATTGACTTGCGTAATCGTTGTCTATTTATTATTTTGAATTAGTGAAGTGATATGCATAAATACGTGTTTATCTTTTTATGATAAATTTCTGATATTTATTTTTTAAATTAAATATTTTTGTATTTCAAGAAATTTGATTTTATTCAGAGTTAAGATGAATCTAGGCTGGTTTATATAAACAAATAAGCTTGTTAATTTTTTATTTTATTATAAATACATTAAGAAAAAGATAATTAAATTAAAGGTTATTTATTCCAATTTTGAAGTCACTTATAATTTACCACTAAACCATTCATCATATACATTAATGTGCACTCGCTACATGATTACCTAGCTTCATAAACCTAATTTTCTACATGTATATCTTCTATACATCCATGTGAACAGTGTGTCTATGTAGTCATTGTACAACTCTTGATAGTAGTAATCATGCTCAAATAAATTATATGCTTTACATCTAAAATTAACCTCTCTTTGTTCCCTTTGGCCCTTCTCTCTCCTTCACTCTCTCCTCTCTCTCAAGTCCATTCTCTTTTTTTTCCTCTCCCCCCCTTTTTGTCCCACCTCCTTGTGTCTCCCCACTAATCTCTCTCTCTCTCTCCTCTCCTCTCCCCCTCATTCTCTCTCCATCTCTCCCTTAAGGAAGTGGAATTGACAGACACAACATACAGACCTTCCACATCAGCTACAGGACTCCCATGAACCATCCCAACCACTCAGTTAGCTAACCCCTAGGTCCCACTGAGGTTTTAGACCACTTGACCCTCAGACACTCCCATGATATGGGCCTGACAACTTCCAGGAGGCTCTGGACGCTCTCATGACAAGGCATGTCAGTATATAAAGACTATTTTGCTCAGTGTTGTGCCAGCGTCCCCAGGATTTGAGCCACTTTTTCAGGCCCAAAGCCCAGGTCACTGCCTAGAATTGAATGATACCTTCAAAACAGAAAGATAACAAGGAAACAATGATGCAAATGCAAATACTTGAACAAGCCCTTAACCAAACCCCTACTAGCCATAACAGGCATTTCGCCAAACATATCACAAATATGTAATCTACAGGCGTAAACAACAAATTTAAGCATAGGGGTCTCATACTTATTTGAAAATCGCTACGAAGCATTGTTTCCTTATGTCATTTTATGCATTATCATATATTAGGTCATAGATACATTGTTCATTCATTTACAAGTAAAAACATGATGAGAGCCGTACATAGCCACTGTCATAAAACATATACATAACCAACATAATAGCAACAAAAATACCAAGGAAATCATAGTGATATGATCCACATATAAACCAGTATAATACTCATAGACAAGGAGAAATAACCTCATATTGATCATGCAAAATCCAAACCCGGGATGGGACTACCACGTTCCACCCCACCATAGAATCACTCAGCCAAATCTCTCTTCAGACATTCACCCCCGTGCCATATTCCAAGCATGAATTTGGGACTCAAACCAAAAGAACCAACCAAGGCATCTCAAGGCTAAACCACCTCACCTTCATCAATGGAAGTCAGGCTTTACCGTCATCCATCTTGGATCACTATGTCAATACGATGAACATGTAATAACAGGCTTTACCATAATCTCCACTAGATCACTAGGCCAATCAAGCATGTATGCCACCGTATTTCTCTACCTACAACTTGAGGAATTTTCCTCTCCTAGTCTCTTAAGTTTTACCCCAATCCACACCGAATCAGTAGGCCCTAAATCGAGACCCACTCTCTAGGCTTTACTGCATATCCCAACCTGGGATTACTAGGCCCAACGGAGAGCAATCCACTTCTTGGCTTTACCGTATATCCTGCCAATCACCGGCAATGATTCCTAAGCCCACCTAGGCAACACAAAAGCAATCTGGATTAGGGATTACTAGGCCATGTATTCTATCATTCGAAGATCGATCTCACTTCGCTTTGAATCCATCCGGAAATCTAGGTCAACCAAAACATGAGAACCCCATCACACCATGGCTATCCGAAAAAGAAAAGGCTAGACTGAAAACATTGTCACGCTTGGAAAAACCCATGCCATAACAACAAAAGAACCACATGCAATAACATGCATGTCAAATCTAGCAATAAAAATACACATCCAATTCTATACCTGCAAATAATACTGGTATAGTTGTTTGATCCTGCTCTTCATTGCTTGATCCTTCCTTCCTCTTGCTTTCTTTGCCTTTCTTTATTTAATGCCAAAGTGCTCCAAGAAAATTCTAAGTGTCCAAAAGTGTGAGAGAGAAAGAGAATAATGAGAGAACTCCAAAACTGGACTGACAAAATGTACCAATTGATCCTCAGAATCATTTTTTATCAATTAGGCCTCTATTTTCTTCATTTTCCATTATTTTCTTTCATTTTCCTCTTCACATGCAACTTATGACCTTACCTTTCTTTCTCCTAATTTCCATTATTTTCATAAATAAATGTGTCAAAAATGTCATTTTGTCTTTCCAAAGCCTTAGCATTGTCTTTTCCAATTCCCTTAGCCATAATAAACTAAATGAACACCCACGCTAGGATGTCTTTCCCAACATTCAGCTTGGAATAAGTGTCCCATCAACCGTGGTTATTATTTTTTAACTTCTATTACATGGAATTTTCACTAAGGCTGTTACAAAACCCTCCTCCTTAGGGGACACCATCCTCGATGTTCAACTACACCTATACCTCAGCAAAACTGTTGAAAAACAAACATACTGCCTATGGAGCTTTATAACATAGCTCAAAGCAGTATTTACAATGATCACCCCGCTGAAAGGCAAACCACCATGACAACTATAATGACATGACACCTATACCACTTATTGGAGCTTTATAATATAGCTCATGGTGGTATTTACATCCATATACATATGTACATATACCAAAAGATTATCAAATATGTACCAAAACATATACCAAAACACCATACCAAAATTGCTTTGCCTCAACCGAAAAACAATGAAGGATACATAGCCCACATATGATCTGACATCTCCCATGTAGCTTCATCTTCCACTGCACTTTAACCTGCGTGATTGCTTGGTTCCAGAGCATGAGCACATTTTTTTGCAATATACACTGAGGCTCCGATTGGAATTCTTCATCTAATTCCACCTGCAATACAGACTAGTCAATCATATGATCAACATATTTAACATACTTCTTAAGTAATGACACATGGAAAACATAATGGAATTTTGTTGTCGGAGGCAGTGCAAGTCGATAGGCTACTGGCCCAATCCTCTCAATAATATTGAAGGGTCCACAAAACCATGGTGCCAGCTTGGCACATGATCCAATCCGTAAGGAGCTCTTCTTTGGTTTGATGTGCAAGTACACATGTTCCCCATCCTGAAACTCCTTGAACAACCTATTCTGCTCTGCATAGCTCTTATGCTTATCCTTTGTTGCCTTTAGATTCTTCTTTATAACCTGCATTTATTGTTCCATGTCCGCCGACATGTCTGATCCAATCGACACCCTATTAATTGGGTCACTCCAACTGATGGGATTATTGCAACTTTGCCCATACAATTCCTCAAACAGACTCATCTTCAAAGATCCATGATACCCATTATTGTAAGCGAACTCTACCAATGGAATATACTCTTCCTACTTTCGTTGTTGATGCATCACGTACATCCTCAACATGTCCTCCAATATCCCTCTCAACCTGTCCATTTGTCTGCGGATGATAAGTTGTACTGAAAGCCAACTCTATGCCCAAACCTGCAAACAACTCCTTCCAAAACTTAGAAGTGAACTTTGCATCCTTGTCTAACACAATCTTCTTTGGAACACCATGCAATTTAACCACGTCTCAAATGAATACTTGTACTACATTGCTAACTGAGAATGTAGACTTCACTGAAATGAAGTGCGCAACATTTGTCAACTTGTCCACCACTACCATGATGGAATCATGTTGTCTCACTTTCCTTGGCAAACCTATGATAAATTCCATGGAAATGACCTCCCATTTCCATTCTAGAATCTCAATCGGTTGTAGCAATCCACCTGGATGGTTACACTCTACCTTCACATGCCGACAATTGAAACACCTAGCCACAAAATCTGCTACATCCCTCTTCAGGTTCGGCCAATAATAAAAATTCTTCACTGTGGTTAATGTCTTCTAGTAGCATGGGTGACTTGAATATGGTTTCACGTGAAACTCTCTCAAGATCACCTCCTTGAGCTCACTAATTTCTGGCACATATATCATGTCCCTAATCTAACAATACATATGTTGTAAGACGATAGTCCACATCCTGTGAACCTGCACCTATACCACTACCTGTACTACTACCTATACATGTACATGTACCTGTACTCCACTACAACCTATGCACAATCTCTATATTCCTGACATCCTATTGACTTTCCTACAAGATCATATCCTCTAAGTCTATCCCATAGGAGCCCATAGTTGCTGAGTGATTTACCTGTACCTGTCTGCTAAGAGCATCTATGACCATGTTCTCATTTCCTTTGATGTACCTGATTTCGAAGTCAAACTCACTAATCGTGGCCAACCATCTAGATTTTCTGGCATTTAGATTCGGCTAGTCAAGCAAATACCTCAACCCAATGTGGTCACTCATCAACACAAGCCTCCTGCAAGAAGATAGTGCCTCTACATCTTCAATGCATGTATGATCGTTGTGACTCAAGATCATGTGTCAGGTAGTTCTGCTCGTGCTTGTTTAGTTTTCATGACTCATAGAATACCATTTGTCCTTCCCGCATAAGGACTCCACCAAGTCCTCTCTTACAAGCATCTGTACGTACTACAAACTCCTTATCTGAATCAGCAATATTTAACACTAGTGCATGTGTCAACAATTTCTTGAGCTGTTCAAAATTGGCCTCACACTCCTCTATCCATTCAAACTCTTTACCTTTCCTCTGGAATGATGCAATAAGATAAAAAATCTACAAGAAGTTCTTGTTGAACCTCCTATAGTAGCCAGTCAACCCCATGAAATATCTCACCTCATCCACATTCCTAAGAGTTTCCCATGCCATGATGGCCCTTATATTTTATGGATCCATTGTTATGCCCTCCTTGGAAACAACATGTCCCAAGTAGTGTACCTTAGTCTGAAAGAAACCGCACTTATTGAGCTTAACATACTGTTAGGGTCCTATAATAATAGGATTCATAATTTTGAATTGGCTATGGTTAGTCTTGTACTATTATACATACTTTTGCTTTCCACAAAATGTTTTCCATATTAAAAATAAAAAATTGTAAATAGAGTATATCCTAAAAGAATAATCAAAGGACAAAAAGAAAGAAAAAACTAAAAAAAAAACTAAAAAAATATGAACCCCAAAAAGAGAATAAAAATAGATCATGAAAGTGTGCAAATTCAAATGCCACTCCTTTTGCTTTACTTTGTAAAATAAGATTGTGTGCAGCTTGTCAAAATGCCATAATCCATGATGGTCAAAAAGCCTAATCTTGACTCATTCATGCTTTAAATTTCATGTTGATAGATAGAGAATAAAGATCTAGCCAAATTGTTTAACTTTGGTAGATCAGTAGTTAGGTAGAGAATAATAATGAGCTCATCAGTTTAATTTGATCCATTGGAAGTTATAAGGGTAGAATTAGATAGTTTGCTTGTCAAAAGAAAAATGATTAAAGGGTTTGCAAGCTCAAATGCACCCATTAAAACAAAGAGAAAATGTTAGGGTAGATAGAGGGTAGGTAGAAGAAATGTTGCAAATGCACAAGGTTGCTAAGTCAAAAGCACATTTATCATGCTTAGTCTTATTTTTTCATGTGTAGGTGGAATTGTGAGAAAAAAAGGATATTCACCAAGCTTGTTTACTAATTTCCCCTCATTTCACTACACCCCCACATATTTATTTGCTAATTTCCCCATTATCCCTTCATTACTTATAAATACCCTTATCCCCTCATTTTGACCTATACCCCTTGGTTTCACACATTCCCCTGGAAATTACCCTTCAAAAATCATTCCCCCTTCCCAAAACCCTTTTCCCTAGTGTGAAACCCATGCCCCTTTACAAATATTACCTTCCTCCCTTATTAATTTCCCTATTCCCCTTAAAAAACCACAAAAACCCTTTATCCTAAGTTTTTGCTATGCCCCCGAATTATGTAATTAACGTCCCTACTTCATATTTCCCTTATACCCTTTTTAACCCACCAACCTTTGATGCAGTTAAAGAAAACCCCGCCATATAACCCCTGGTCCCACCTTAATTAACCATTTGTTTATATTGAAAATTCCCACATTATTGGTTAATTAATTACAATTTGTTGTAATTAAATCCCTGGCCCCCCGCCAACCACTTTCCCGATTTCATCCATGCAACTCAACTGCGTGATTCCCTCCGATCTCTTATCCCCAGATCCAACAGTGTATAGCCATATCGCGCGAATTCATCGTCCGACCGATAACATCCCAAGAGCACATGAGATTCACGGTTTTGCTTGGGCACTGTTCTGCTACGTGACAACACCAGGTTAGATCGCGTGCTCGCGAAAAATATCGCCTGTCATCCAAAAGTGGTGCGATGGCACATAAAACCACCTCCCCGCCTAAACTGAAAACTGTCAGCTGTTCATTTAATCATTTCCGCACCAAAATGTGATTGTTACCCGTTAAAAGGCTGAAAAATCCCCAAATTGCTCTTTTTGCTCATTTTTCATTGCAAACTGTTGTTAAGCCATTTGCAACACCCTGAACCTCTGAGCGACCAATTCAGCCATTTTTACCACCTGAAGACATTGCGAATACCCAATTGAAGCAACTAATTGACAGTTGAAGCCTCAATACCTTCTGTAGTTACCACAGAACCCAGTTTGCATGCCAATTCGCCAATTTCTAGGTATTCTTGGAAAAAACCAGAACGGCCCTTGAATTTGAAAACACATAGTTTTAATTAAAAGGTTAATTAATTGAATTAATTAAGGAACATTCCTAAATTGAAGAGAAACCTACTATACACCCCAAACCCTGTTTCACAGACTGTAACTACCCTCCCACTGTACCAGAGCTTCTAAACCTCACTCTTGAAACCTCTGAAAGCCTTGTTCAATTCATTGAACCCATTTATGGCTTCCCAAACCTCTCTGGACGTGATACTTTTTCAAATCCCTCATCTTAACATTGACCACCTTGCCTTAGCCGACCGAGACTTTCAAATTAAGGACACTGCTTCCCCTGCCTACCTACTAAAGCTCCACTGCTGGAGTAAAGTCAAATTTTTGACCCAGAATGATGACATTCACCTTTGGGAGTCTAATTTGCCCAAGTATTGTTTCCCATAGGTACACCCTTTCCCAGAAATCATCCACTTCTGCCAAGCTTGCTACATTCCCAATCAAAGGGCCATTGTCACCCCTGACCAACAAGTTTTATTCACCATCACTGTAGAATCCATTAATCAAATGCTGCAAATCCAGCCAAGCCAAAATGAGACCCCACTTTCAATTGAGGGCTTACTTAGCCTCTATACCAAGTTAGACATACCCAAGAAGGCTCAGATTATCCAAACTTTCATCATTAAAGAGTCTCACACTCCAACAAATAGTCCTCCTTATGCTGCCACCATTTTTCTGAGAGAGGCAGACAAATTATTACCATTCTCTCTTGCATTTTAGGATACACGACAGATGAGCATGTGGATGAGGTTGTCATGGCTTTCCTCTCTATATTTTGCCCAGGCAAGCCTCCTGCTATAATGTATAAATATGCTCAGTTCATAGCAGACAAAATGCATGAACAATTCATTAGACTACAAAATGAGAGAGTTTTCAAGTACTCTTCAATATTGTTTCATATGTTCATCTACTATCAGTCTAACAAGTTTCCACTCAATATCCAGAAGTTGGACACCAAAGACAATCCAAGATCAATCATCTATTGGACACCAGTGATCCAGCAATACTCCATTGTTTTTTCCTACAAAGACTTCATTGATTCATTGTGCATCCTATTGTAAACATGCTAACCAGTAGATATCAACCCAGGAACAGTCAGGAAATTAAAAGGGTTTTACAGTTGGCAAAGAACAACAAAGTGGGAGACTGGTATTTATACTAGCACCACACAGAGATAAGGATATATGGATGCCAACTGACCCCCTACAAACTGCCCAAATACCTCCCCATGAGGTTATTTGCATTAGAGTACTTTAGGCAGATAATAAACTCTGATGAAGTTAACTTCCTGGCAGCCAAGAAGAAAACTCAATTCAAAGTGAAAAACCAATTGGGCCCCTTTATTTGTAATAATAGGGAAGCCAGACCAGAGGCAAATAAGAGTTTACAGCAGATGAAATTTACGAACAATTTTATGTGGCAATATGACCCTCATGGAGTCATAAATAAGCTCGGGTTCAAGGTCAAAATGGGTCCTTTTATCCATCATCCAAGGCCAGACATTGAGAGATTTGCCAACCAATAAGAATGGTTGGAAAACACTTTGATAGACATGGACAATACTGTAGTTGATGTAGAGAATAAATTAATTGATGTAGAAAAATAGATTGATACAAGTTCCTTTCTGCAGGTTCCAGAACTAGGAGAACCAATGAATATTCCTCCTATTTTATAGACTCTAGCAAATGAGGATAGAAATGCAAAGAGAACCAGGGAAGAAGGTTCTAGTTCAGTCATCGAAACCACAGATGAACAATTTGAGATTAGTTACATGAAGAGGCCCAAGCTTAATCCTGTAACTGAATAAGAAGACACCATTGGAACAGTGGAAATCACTGAAACTGACACAATGGTGGGAAGAAGCAAAGGCCCATCAGCTTCAGGAGAAACACACTAGCCCTCAACATCAAACACTCAACTAACAGAGAGACAACTCACCATTGAGGTCTCTTCATTCACTAGGGCTGTGGATAAAGAGAAGGATATCAAAGATAGGTACAAAGAAATTAAGTTGAGAAATGAGAAATTAAAGGCTGACACTTATGCCCAATACTTCAAGCAGGCACTTGCAAATCAAAACAGATTAATGTTAGCCTTTGACATTAAAACAGGTAAAATGCAGATGACATTTATGTAACCTACAGTCCAGCAGCCACGAGCATCAACAGACTATAGGAAAACAGATTTTGAATTTTTGGCCAGGGATGTTCACCCCATTGACCAAATTGAATTCCACAAGCAGGCAGGTGAGATGATCTATTCCACCATGACCAATAAAGCTATGACTGTACATAAGCTGCAAAGTTCATTGGATAATATCACTACACAATACAAACTAGAGAAGGCCTCCTCATATGCCAAGGACAACAGAATCAATTCACAGGAAGACTTAGTGATTGAGCTTGGACATGATCACAATGATGCCAAGGCTACAGAGAAGTTGATAAAGAAAAAGAATGAGGATATTGTTGCTCTCAGAAAGAAATTGAAATTGCCTCATTCAGAGCACCCACAGACAAAAGAGGCCTTAGAAAGCCAAACAAATCAGGAGGAAATGATGGACCTTGTTTTACAATTGAATGATCAGTTGAAGGAAATGGAGAAGGAGTTGGACAACTTAATATAGCTAAAATAGGCCAGCCTTGAGACTGCCACTACCATTGTCATTCCAACAGTCACTACAGCAGTACCATCCACCTTGGCGACTTCATTGGATCCTACAGCTCCACTGGCTACAACATTACCAGCTACCATAACATCTACATCAGCAACAAGTTCGACAACATCAGTAGCTCAACCTAGTGTTGAGGTAAGCAAGTTGGTCAAAGCAATGGAGGACATGTCCATTCAGACCACAGAGATGAACAAGCTCAAGGAAAAGATAACCAGTCTAGAGAATGACAATAAGCTTGCACAGGTTATGCACAAAGAAGAAGTATACAAGGCAACCATAATGAATGAAAGGATAAAGAACTTAGAGAAAGAGTTAACATTAAAGAAGCCACTTGGCTAAGCCAAAGAACAGTTATGGGCCAATATCATTGACTTTGTCAATGATATATGGCCATCCATTCAAGTAATTTTTGAACAAAATGACTTAGTAAAAGAGGCTACAGAAGCCATTCAGAGAGTTAAGGCTGAACTGGGAGATATGCAAGAAGAAGCCACTAGAATCATCCATTTCCTAAACTCCAAAACAAATATGAATTGCAAGAGTTGGAGATACTTGACAGAATTGGCACCATACTAGAAGTAAAAAATGTGCTCACCAAGAGGAATTTGATGATGAACCTTGAAAATAAATGCCAAACCATGCACCTGGCTATAGATAGGTTAATGGTAAAGTTTGATGTTTTGAGGCAGAAAGGTTTGCCAAATCCCTTAGTGATAAATGACAAGTTGATGCCACAGGAAGACTACAACAGAAGAATCAGAGAGCTGGCAAGGGATCAGGTAAATACTTCCTCTATGAAGGGGATGCCTACTGGAAAGGTTCTATATTAGACATTTGAGAACCTGTTTCACCTCCAGCATGAGGTAAAACACCTTTTGTAAATAAACCCACTTTTTCCAAGTACACAGAAGCAAATGAAATTTACAGGAGGATGGTAATCATTCAATTACCGGGTGTAGACACATGGGAGAATTTAAATGAATTGCTATAAAAATGCACAGTCAAAGTTAAAAAGCAAAATAAAGGAAAAGTAACAGGCCAACCAGGTAAAGAGTATCAGTTAAAAAGCAAAGTAAAAAGAATAGCCAGCGTGAAGACCAACAACAAGGTAGAGAATAAACAACAAAATATCAGAGCATAAAGACAGCACAACCAAATAAACAGGGACAACCTACAAGAGTTCAACACCTGTCTCTATCTTCTTGCATGAAGATATTTATTTCTCCTAGAATAATTCCCAAGACAGTTTGGGATATTATGTAAACTATTTTTGTATAAATACTTCATAATTCGAAGTATTGGGGTGGATTGTTAGACATTTGTAGAGTTGTATTGATTAGAAACCTGAGGGTTATTGTACCAATTTTTTCAAGTTAGCAGACTGGATTGAGTAATAAAGAGATTGCATTATAGGATTCATGTGTTGAACTATTACAATGAAGTATTTTCTTTGTCAAATTTGTTATTTTCTTATGTTTCTCACAAACTTATATGTTATCTAAAGTGAATGAATTAACTGGAAATTTATTTCAAAATTTGTTTAAGTACACTCTACCTTGAACAATTAATCATTTCTATGTTTTCTTCTGATATCTAGATCTGAGAATCCTTATTTGCTCTCCCATCCTGGTTGACCTCCTTCACTTCTTTCATAATCCGGTCTAAGGAAGCCTTAATTGCTCCCTTGATTCGATTGAAAACCACTTCACCATCCCAGCGTTAAGATTTGAAATAACTCAACTACCTTGCCCTGTAGACACTATTTTTAGAACTTGATCTAGTCCTGTTTGCTTGACATTTGACCCCATAGCCCAATGGTAAAATAAACCCTTCTATCCATCTAAGTAAGTGATCCCACCACCAAATCAAAATCAAAACCCAAGTACAAACATAACTAGCCTAAAATAAATTAACTAAACAAAGTTAAATTATAAAGAGAGAGCCCTCTATGAGCATTAGGAAGGCTAGATCCTAATCTCCAAAGTAGGTTTGTGGTTACCTCTATCATTTATTTCCTAACAACTCTAGAGAAATTTTGGAGTGATAACACATACAACTAATGCACTCTCAACAACCTCAACACTGTTGTTAAATGCTCAGCATGCTCTTCCTCATTTTTAGAATATACCAATATGTTATCAATGAACACAATAACAAACTTATCCAAATATTGATGCAACACAATATTCATCAAGCACATAAATGTAGTTGGAGCATTAGTCAAACTAAATGGAACTACAACAAACTCATAATGCCCATACCTGGTCCACAAAGTTGTCTTGTAAATGTCCTCCTCTTTGAAGGTACCTGGTGGTATCCGGATCTCAGATCAATCTTCAAGAACGTTGTTGATTCCTTCAACTGATCGAGCAAGTCATCAATCCTCAATAACGAATACCTATTCTTGATGGTCACTTTGTTCAACTGCATGTAGTCAATGCATAATATGGGAGTACCATCTTTCTTCTTCACAAACAATATTAGTGCGCCCTATGGTGATATACTTGGCCTAATGTATCCCTTGTCCAACATTTCCTTCAACTTCAACTTCAACTTTACCAACTTAGGTGTTCTCATCCTGTAAGGTGCTTTTGATGTTGGAAATGCCCTTGGCACTAACTCAATAGAAAAGTCTACTTCCCTGTGAGGTGGCAACTCTAAAATCTCCTCAAGAAATACATCCCGAAACTGCTGTAGAATTGGGTACCTACTCAAAACATCTACATCCTCAACTTCCTTATCTTTGTCACTAGAAGTGCAACAAATAACACACACCCTTTCCTGCGACTGTGCTTTACCTGCATAGTTGTCACCATCCTAACTAATGTTGTTTTCTTCTTTCCCTGTACGACTCTCGGTTCCCCATTGTTATCCACGTACTCAATAGCTTTGTGATAACAATCCACCTTGGTTCTAAGAAGGTACAACCAATTCATGCCCAACAACATACTGTATGATCCCAATGGTAGTACATTCAAATGTGTTACAGTAAGCATACCATTCAAATCAAATGCACAAGCTCTTACCGAATGATGAACTCGCTTCTTTGTACCTGTAGCCAACTACACTAACCAAGATTCTGCATGCACTTATTTATTCAAACCACTTATCTAGCAAGTCATGACACACATAACTATAATTAGATCTAGGTTTAATCAAAATAGAAATAACTTGATCACAAAGCTTACCATCCATCTCAATGATAGATGCCTGATGGTCTGCCTATTTGTTATCTAATGATGCATAGATACGAGGGATGCTCTGACCAACATCCCCAAAAGTTTGTGCCTCTTGTGCACTATATATCTAAGGCCTACCACCTTGATTCTATGGACAATCTCTCTTAAGGTGCTCCTTTGTTAGGTCCCTATAATACTAGCGATTACCCCATTACTATTGTAGTTGTATCCCTTATTAATATTTGTGTGCCCTATTGTCCCCATATTGTTATTAATGTGCCCCATATAATCCCTCTATTGTTATTTTTGTGGCTTTATATTATTATTGTTAGGCTGGCTGGGTTATATTGTGACTCCTTAGACTCCTATCTATAGAAAGGAGGTTTTATCATTTGTATCATCCAAGAATTGTTCATTTATGTAATGTAAAGGAGGTTTCCCCCTCGAAGAGGCTGAATTCTAAGGTGTTCAACTATCTTTTCTATCTTTTTGTGAGTTGGTTTCATAACATTTGGTATCAGAGCTTTGGATTATAGGGTTTCGCTGCTACAAACAAGTCATCATGGCATTTTCGCTATAAATTTTTTTCTGCGATGTTTCAAAAGCGAAAAAAAACCCATTTGAGACGAAATCTCACTGAACCTTGGGTCCGAATTTCAGAGCTTTTCGTGCTATATTTGCGGAGATATGATCTAAGGAAGTTGGTCTTTTGCAGACTCCTGAATTACATTCCAAACAGGTGACCTGGGGAAAATCATCATAACTTTTTCTCTGAGCATCGGATTGAAATTTTGTAAGAAGGTATAGAAAGAGGACGGACTGTAGTTTCTTGTATATATTTTTCAGAGCCAAAGGTTGAAACAGGGACACGTGGCACGTCGTACAAGTTCACTCTACTAAATTAGTCTATAATCAGGTCACTGTGGAAGATTTGGCATATCTCTTCATTGGAGAATCCAATTGGGGTCAGACTGGTGGCATTGGAAAGAGGACACAGAGGGATACCGCAGGTCGCAATTTCAGAAATGGATGATCTGATTACAGAGATACATCAGAGGCAATATCGAGCTCCTACAAAGTGAAAAAAAGGTGTGTGGATTTTTTAAATTTTTGCTTAAGCTTGGTTTGAAAAATTATTTTGAAGGAATTCAAAGGGCATAATAGAGCATTATTATTGGTAACTGATGCCCCGATGAAAGAAAATGCAAACACCTATTAAGCAATCTGAAAGCTCTAGCATGAATCATGAAGAAGAAGAAGAAATGCTACATGATATATCAAAATTACAAGACCAAGTGCAACAAATTTCACTCTTAGAAAAGCTAATAGAAGCTAAGATAAATGGCGTGGAATCTAAGATAAAGGGTGTGGAAG
The DNA here is from genome assembly GCA_000404065.3 of Pinus taeda. Lineage (NCBI taxonomy): Eukaryota > Viridiplantae > Streptophyta > Pinopsida > Pinales > Pinaceae > Pinus > Pinus taeda. Next base: position 146,588 of record APFE030184356.1, read on the forward strand.
CCAAGATTGACAATTTGAAGATAGATTTGAAGGCAGATTTGACAAATTTTCTACAAGAAATACTTACTAATGGTGAAAGGGGAGTAAAGGAAACTCATGATGTGAACAAAGGAAATGCTAATCATGATTTCATAGACTCTAATGTTGGATCGAAGACACACCATATTCCAAAAATCGATGTGAGGAAGTTTGATGGCAAGGATCCCACA
>APFE030184358.1:0-12527 GCA_000404065.3 Pinus taeda
CCTCCTCCTCTTCTTCCACCACCTCCTCCAACTCCATCTCCACCACAACCTCCTTAACCACCACCTCCAACTCCACCTCCACCACCTCAACCTCAACCCCATCATCCTCCTCCACCCCCCCTCCTCCTCCTTATCCTCTTCCACCTCAATCTCATACTCCTCCTCCTCCACCACCACCTCCTCTTCGCCCAACTCCTCTACCATCTTTGCCTCTACCTCCACCTCCTCCTCCACCTCCACCGCCTCTACCTCCTCCACCACCTAAACGTTTGCCTCCTCATCCTCCTCATCCTCCTCCTTCTCATCCACCACCACTAGCACCTCCTCCTCCTCTGCCTCTTCCTCCTCATCAACCACCAACTCCAACTCCACCTCCACCTCACCCACCCCCTCCTCCTACTACTAGTCCTTATCCTCCTCCTCGTGCTCCTCCTCCACCTCCACCTCCACCTCCTCCACCTCAGCTACTCCTTCTTAGTTGCTTCCTCCTCCTCCTCCTCCACCTAATAGTCCACCTCCACCTTCACCACCTTTTCCTCTTGTCCTTCACCTCCAATTCCACCTCCATCTCCACATACATCTCCTCCTTCTCCACCTCCACCTATACCTCTGCCAACTCATACTCCATAACCATCTCCTCCTCCTTAACCCTTTCCTACTCTATCACCTCCTCCTCCTCCTCCAACCCCTCCTCCTTATCCTCCTCCACCTCCACCTCCACCTCCTCCTCCTCCACCACCACCTCCTCTTCCCCCACCTCCTCTACCACCTCTACCTCTGCCTCCACCTCCTCTTCCACCTCCTTCGCCTCCATTTCCTCCACCACCTGCATCTTTCCCTCCTCCTCCTCCTCCTCCACCTCTGCCTCCTACTCCTCCTCCTCCATCTCCTCCACCACCTCCAACTCTCCCTCCTCCTCCACCTCTGCCTCCTCCTCCTCCTCCTCCTCTGCCTCTTCATCCTCATCCACCACCAACTCCACCTCCACCTCCACCTCCACACTATCTCCTCCTACTCCTTTTCCTCCTCCTCATGCTATTCCTCCTCCTTCATTTCCTTCTTCTCCTCCTCCTCCACCTCAACCTCGACCTCGACCTTTACCTCCTCCTCCAAACTCCACCTCCTCCACTTTCGCCTTCGTCTCGAACAACATCACCACTTCCTCTTCCTCCTCCTTAACCACCTTCTAATGCAGCTCCACCTCCTCCTCGACCACAACTTCCACCTCCATATACACAACCACCTCCACCTCCACCTCCTCATCCTTCTCCTCCTCCTACTCCATATCCACCTCCACCACTTCTACCTCCTCCTGCTCCTCCTCCACATCCTTCTCCTCCACACACTCTTCCTCCACCTCCACCTCATCTACCACCTCTACATTTGCCTCCACCCATTACACCACCTCCACCTCCACCGCCTCCTCCTCCTCCTTCTCCTCCTTCTCCACCACCACCACCTCCTCCACCTCCACCACCTACATGTCCACCGCTTCTACCTTGTACTCCTCCTCCACCTACTCTTCCCCCACTTACACCTCTGCCTTCGCCTCCTCCACCACCTCCTCCTCCGCATCCGTCACCTACACCTCCATCACATCCACCTCCTCCTCCCCCTCCTCCCCGTCCTCCATCTCAACCACCACCATCACCACCTCCTCCTTCTCCACCTATGCCTCCATCTCCACCTCCACCTCCTCCAACTCCTCAAGCTCAACCTCCGTGCCATCCTCCTCCTTCACCACCACCTCTACCTCCTCCACCACCACCTGCACCTCCTCCTCCTCCACCTTCTCCTCCTCCACCTCCACCTCTACCTCCTCAACCTCCGCCTCCTCCTCCTGCTCCTCCTCCACCTCCTCCTCGTCCACAACCTCTGCCTCCGCCCCCGCCTCCTCCACCTCCCCTTGCTCTTCCACCACCTACTCCATCAACAACAACACCTCCTCCTCTCCCTTTTCTTCTTCCTCCTCATCTACCACCTCCTCCACCACCTCCACCTCCTTCTTAACTGCCTTCACCTTCATTGTCTTCTCCTTCTCGTCGTCCACCACCACCATGACCACCACCTCCTCCTCCTACACCACCTCCTCCTCCTACTCCACCTCCACCTCCATGTCCACCTCATCAAAAAATGTAAAAAATAAAATAAAATTGTATATCATTTCATTCTCTTTATTTATAATACTTATTGATTCATTCTTTACCATGATAATTCAACTATCAATATATACATGATAATATAACAAATAATATGTATAAAAAATTGCAATAAAAATAAGTAATTATGATAACAATAATTTAAATAATAAAATTTAAATTAGGTTTTTAGTTTAAGTCAAATATTAGTAAAAGTAATAAAAATTATGTGTGGCTACTTGTGATTTTCAATATAAAAGTTGTGAGAATAGTTAACATCATAACTAAACACCCAATAACGGAAGTGCAGTGTAGTTTAACACGATAACATTCTCGTTTTTTATTTGGAAAAAAATATTGATAATTTTGATTATTTTTCACATATTCATAATTCTACATATTTATATTTAAAAGTATTAAAAATACAATTTAGAATGTTAAATTTATGTGTATTAAAAATTTAAAAAATATATGATATAACCCAAATTCCAATTGGAATAAAAGAAAAGCTAAATCTATTTGCATATTAAAATACAGTTTAAAAATTGAGACGTCAAAGTGTATCCCGACCCCCGGAAACATTTACAATCCGTCATTTGACAAATCCGGAAAGACTTGAATGTTTGCGTGATTTTCTATGAAGCCAAAGTCTTAATCTATTTTTTTGGGCTACGGGTATCTATGATAAGAGAAAAATTCAATCCATAGGATTGGGCAGATATAGTAATAGAGGACGAATCTTGATGACAAAGTGTTTGTGAAAAAAATATAATGGAACACGAAAAATATCAATAAGTGATTTGTATAGTTGTAGAAAAATAATTATAATCCAGTGTTTAATATTTGAAATGTGAACACAAAATTATCTCCAGAAGATATCCATAGTTGCATGAAAAATTTTATAAACCCTTAAAACAATAATAATGGAAAGAAAATTATGCATAAACTCTATATATATAGTTGTAAAAAAAACCTGTAAACTGTATTTTAAAACATGGTTTGAGAAAAAGGCATGGTTTCAAATATGCAAACAAAATTATCCATAAACAATATCCATAGTAGCAGGAAAAATTTATAAACCAGACTTTAAAACAAAGATCCAAGAAAAAGCGGCATGGCTCAAGCATGTTAACATAATTCGAAATGACAGAAATGGCTACTTACCTCAATCCTGATTTGAAGTAGAGTTATGAAATGCTAGATGATGGAACACACAATCTTCATATATCAAACACATGACCTTCATATGCTCAGTCTCAGTCTAACGCTCTCTCAACAAAGATACAAATCGAAGACGCAACTTTCAAAGATCTTCAAAATAGTCAGTCTGACGCTCTTCCATCAAAGATAAAGATAGAACACACGACCATCATATAATATATTCACTCTACCAAAAAACAGAGGCAACAACATTGCCGCTACCAATGAAAGCACTATCGACGAACACTTAATCATGACCATGGTTTCCGTGATCAAGAAAATAATTACATATGGGCACTGATACATTGTTATTTTTGAAATCGGCCGAACCGGCTATGAACTAAACGGGTCGAATTCAAGAGGACACCCCATAAAAGCAAAGAGTTACCCAAATATAGAAAGTAGAATATTAATTTCAATGACAGCCGGAAAAAGCAAAACGTAATTTAAATTTAAAAAGAAAAATAATAATTACATTCGCTCAGAAAAAAACAACCATTAAATTCAAAAAATGCAAATCAAAATAATTAACTTTTAAAATATAAGGAAAGTAAAAGTAAGAGATTAAAATATAAGGAAAGTAAAAGTAAGAGATTAAAAGTTAAATTTTAAAAAATTGTTAATTTCTTTTTAGGTAAAAGATTGTGAATTTTAAAATGAGAAAGACCAAACAGTTGATGACAAAGTAAAAAATTAAAAAATAAATTTGAAAATAATATTTATTTTCTTTTGAAGTAAAAAAATGGCGAGTTTGTCCATAGGGCTTTGGATTGACTGTGAATGGGTTCAATGTTAAGGCACTTCTTACCATAGGCCAGTGGTTCAAATCCCTCGTGGGTGCTTACCTACCAAAAAAAAAAGGCAGTTTCTTTTGCAGCAAAAAGGGCAAAATTTCAAAGTTAAAAAAGTAATGGTGAAATTTAAAAGCTCAATGTGTAAATTGCTTTCTTCAAAGTGCACATACTATGCACAAAGTTAATGCACAAATTTGAAATGTCAATCTTTGAATTGACACAATTTCCAAAAATCTACGAAAGTAATTATACATAATTTTTTTGCTAAATAATAAAATTGTCAAAATAGAATTTGGGGATAAGTTGTTAAATAATTTTTTTTTAATTAAAATTCATATGGCTTAATAACATTTTTCACTAATAAAATAAATTTTTTAAGTAATAAATAAATGTATATAGATTAATAATCATCTTATTAAAGTCACATGGTTAATAATCCTCTTCATTAATAATAAAAAATAATTAATTTATATTATTTTCCTAAATACTTTTAGTTTGGAAAATTTCAATGATAAATATATAAATAAAATATTTATTTCAAAGTTTGAGATAAACTATCTTTTTCAATATTTCTAAGAGCCTTGCAAAACTCTAGGAGTATGAAAAATCTAGCTACTAAATCAATGTGCTTTTTTAAGTAGAACCAATTAGTTATTGAATTAAAACAATGAGGTAGGAAACACACATTGGGTTTACCAATAATATTTTGATCTATATAGATATATATTAATATATGTATCTGTAAATTCACTAATTATAATGAATTTATTATTACATATTTCTATATATTGCACTATATATTAACCCGCACAAAATTGTTCTCCTTATTTAATGTAACCTTTGACCACTTTGACCACTATAATATCTGATAAAATATGTGCCCCTTAACCAAAAATCATTATGAATGTAAAAACACTAATATGACCCACAACCACTAATTTAGTGTCATCACTCATACTCTTACATAATTACAAACCCTTCCATAATGCATCCTCTAACCACTATTACTATTAAAAAACAATGACACTTGATAATTCTTAAGGGACTAACTCTAGAATTAATTAAACCATTCTGCACTACGATCTTTAAAATGCAATCAATTGTAGAAACTATGACCCCTAGTACACTTCCCAATCATGAAATTGTAATTAGTTAAAATTTGCAACACACATCAATTTTAATATCTAACACATTAACTATAGCATTAAAGCTATATCTTTTATGTACTTAAAGTGGCATAACATAGTGATAAATTTGAGTGAAGTGTAACTCCAAATTCAATCCCATAATAAAGGAATATAATAAATGTTGTGTATTTTGGAGATGATATTTTGATTATAGATATTGACCCAAAACGAATTTTTCGTGAGTCAACATATGATAATGATCTTGACGAGTACTCGCATTTCATCCATTATATGACACAATGATGGTGTATATTTTGTAGATCATTTAAGGTCTTAATATTGGTCTCTGAATTTCATTTCAACTATTATTCCTTCCATCAATTAATATTAATCAAGTATAGATATGCTTTTTTCTATATTTAGTTATATGTATTTCAAAATTATAAAATTTCAAAATTGTGTATTTCTATATGGTTTTTTTTCCTATTTTCACTATTCAATGTAGTACAAATAATACATATTCTTTATTCGGTTCCTATTTAGTCATGTTTATATTATTGTGTTAAATATATGCATTGTTAAATTAAGCTTTTGATATCTCATTTTTTTTTTCTTATTTCTAAATTTTTCCTAATGAGAGAGAGTCATTTTGCATGAATAGGGAGAGTCTCTAACATTAAACTGAGTATTCTACAATAACTTGGTCAAGTAATAACGACAAAAAAAATGTACAACCAGGAAAAACACATTGGTGACATGCTGAATATGAACCAATATGAATGTAAAATTTCCAATAAGTCCATTTGGCTCCCCTCTTTAATAATTTGGCTAGACATGAAACAAACCTCAATAATTAGTCCTCCAAAATATTTAAAAATCTTCCAATAGATGGAGAGCACCTCAACACATACAAACAATGTTTCCTTCCTTATCGCACATTCAATTGTCCCTACAAATAATTGAAGTTTGGTAGATTGACTCTTTAGACGTAGACAAGCAAGAGATTATGTGTCAGCCTACAATTGACCAGATATATATATGATCAGTTAATAATCTAACATAATATTCCGAATTCCACCACAAGCTCGAGAAGAACAAGGGGATATAGTTTTACTCCTTCCAGATGCTGAAAAAGAAGAAGAAAGGGAAGCATAATTATACACAACCATTTAAATTTGACCTCTTACTACCTATGAAATAATCTCATAGGAATATTGCATGATAAGACCCACAGAGTTGGAAAAAAATAGGACGTAAACTTATACAATAAATGTGAATGAAATATTTCTAGGTATTCAACTAGAAGACCCACAACAACAACAAAATATACACACAATTGCATGAAGTTTTTTTGAGGATACACTATAGAGGGTAGAAAATAAAAGAAGACTAGAAAATTAGAACAGTTTCTAGAATAATCTATTTGGCCTAGCGTCTTATAGTTTCTTGGACATGGAAAATATGTATTCATTGAAATATTACTATAGAAAATTATGGTAGTTCAGCAAAAACAGGAACATAAACAATCGACTCCAGACAATCTCAACATAGAAAGAAGCTCATCATAGGTATAGAACCAAGGATAGTTGACTGAACCCAACAGGAAAAAAAAATTGAACATCGACTTGAATTGTGATTCACCCCATGTTAATACGATAACAATTATAGAAGAAAATGATGGTAAAGGTAAAACCCGATCCATGTAGACTGATACTGACAAAGTTTCCTCCAATCATTCTAGGATTCATGACATATTGAGTTGGATAGTAGCAATATTCACTCTAAAGACAACAACATGAAATGGAGATTTGGTTGTAATGTTATAACTAGGAAATACACCAACATAAAATAAACATTCCAATAAGAATTAATGATCCACCTTTTGGAGTCCAATAATTACTATGTAAATCGGTCGAACACACAATATATATGCCTATAGTTATGCTAATCACCATAATTATAAGTTAATTATTAGGTTGATGGAAGATATTTAAACCTCCTCGAATATGTTGGAACATCCATAGTAATATTGACATATTTCATCGCTAAAATATTCCACTAATACTTTTTGTTACTATTGAAATATGCATGCAATTTTTAATTTTATTTTCTATAAATAAGCACAATATATTTTGTAATAAAGTTATAATTTAGTTCATTTCTATTGTTTTTTTAATCTATGAAATGTGATAGGAATAATGGGGTGCCCATTTTTATGGTTATCATGGATTGAATTTTATTTGTAGTTAGATCCATTTGATTTACATGGCTTCCCTAGTCTGTCTTAATTTAATGTCAATATTTTATTTTAACTTAAATTGGAAGTAAATTCCAAAATATATGTGCCTATAATTATGTTGATAGTAAGAATAGATATTAGATAGTTATAATTTAATTATTAGGTTCATCATAGATATTTAAATCCCGTGGAAAATGTTGGAATGCTCATGGTAGTATTCACATATCAATGATAAGATTTCTGTCCAAATTAGGTATACTCTTTTAATTAAATTGCCTCAAATTAATTAATTTAAGAAAATGGCGTATCAACAAATCATATTGGGAATGTGGTATTTCTAAGTAGAAAATGGCATATCAACACATCAAATTGGGAATGTGTTATTTCTAAGCCATGGTGAGGTAAGAAGAAACGTTTCCAACTAAAGGCTTTCCATAATAATAGTGGGGTGAATCTACATGGATAAACATACTTGTATATATTATATATCTCTAATAATAATAATGGGGCTAGTGTTTTGATTCTTATAATATAATGATGGGTATAGAAACGTTCAATCCATTTAATTATATGGTCACAATAGTTATAATAAAACCAATAAATCATTTTATAGTCAAAATATTTTTTTTTGTAAGCTTTGGTAGGACTCTCCGATTTACATGTCCATTGCATAACCCACTACAGGGGCAGGGTAGCCCAAGATTTGAACCCAAGACTTCTGGTTCGGTGAGACTTCATTTCCACGGCCACTGCCACATGAGCTACCCCATGCGGACATTTTATAGTCAAAATATTATATATATATAGTATATTTTAAATCAATTTTTAAACAATGTTTTTAATTAAATTGAAATCGAATAGAGATCATAACTACATTTTAAATAAATCTCATCCTTCTATTAATGAATGATATTAAAAATATTAATTATTCATTATGAAATCTGTACCATCAATCTATTGATTATTAATAATTAAATTAAATTTATAGAAATCCTATTATATGATATATACACTATCAACATAACAAAATTGAGGAATCATAAATATGTTTTCAAAAATTTATTTATATGTATTTTAGATTTGTAAATTATGTATTCCCGTTTTATTGAATCACTAATATTTAACATATATATATATATATATATATTATATAATTATGATTTTCTTTTATATTTTTTCTGTTTTGTCTTTTCTTTTCACTTTGTATATTTAATTCTAAGTTAAATGTTGAGTCTTTGTATTGAAATCTAAGGCGTTGTTGAGTTCAATGCAATGACTTTCACTGACTTTCATTGATATGTACAATCTATGAGAGATTTTTGTATTAAAATTATGAAAATCTCGAATAAAGTCCCATTTATTTATTTAGGAATGGAAATTAAAGGATACAAACCAACATATTTTGAAACCATTATACACATATTAATGTTCCTCTAACCTCATTATTCATGAAAACCCCCCTTTGAATGAGTGAGACATATGCAAATCCCCCTTTCACTGAGTGTGAGATATGTAAGACACCTTCCATGTGATTGGGAAGAGAATGGCATTACAATATAAAAATATATTTTTTGGTGGTTATTGACAACTTAATGAATGTATTTTAGGAAAAATATTCAAATATATGGAAATCTAATAAAATACATATACACTGAATAGGAAAGGTAGTACTTTTCATTAAGAAGGCGATAATTGTTCAACGTTACACATTGTTTAGGAGAGGTAACACCTACATCACCTGTTATTGAAACTGTTCTACTAAAAATGTTCATATGTTTGTTATATATGTACAATCACAATTCCTGAGTTCTCACTATGATCAAAATAAGCCATGAAGGTGAAATAAACTTGGACATGCATTAAAAAAAATTACGAAATAAAATAAGCATCCATTATTTCCTTCACTAAATTGTAATATAATTACATCTATGTTCCTAAGTTTTCTTTCATCATTTCAAAGAAAAAATATCATAAAATGTAACACCCTTCACATTGAGGATTTTCATGAGGATTATGTCACAAAGGCCCACAACATGAAAAAATTAAACGACCCACAACTTTATTCCTTGTTAATTATTCCACATATGTTAGTTTTATTCAACAATGTCTCATGTTATTCTTCTCTTTTACTCACTTAACTATTTTATATATTTTCCACAAATATGCCATGTATTTTCTTTCTTCTCGAAGGGTTCTTTCTAGTAGCAAAAATTTCGAGGATGAAAATTTATTTTAAAGCTTATAAATCTTATGTAGCATTAGTACTCCATAATATGCATAATGTAAATTTTTTAATGATATTTTCGTAAAAATATTGAGATTTCTAATGATTTTTAAGTTAAAATCATTTTAAAGTATAAACTTTGAGAAAATAAAAAAAAAAAATTCTAAATTGACAACTATTTTTTATTTTCCATTTTGAAAAACCTTGGAATATTAATCCACTCTAAATATTACCTCCCAAAAATTTCTCTACTATGTGGAAAATTTTCGAGCTTATCTACATTGTAACGTTGTTTATTCTACCAAGAGATCATAGACTATCCGTCAATATTATCTCATTTTTCAGTCTACTTAGTCATGTCCCTTCCTCTTCAAGGGTGATTTAATACCCAAAGAATGAGAACTCAACACGTTTCTATTTTACACCTAACTACTTTAAGCATTAAATATGTTAATTGAGTACCCTACTAAATATATGTGGGATTTGCCAATTCCTTATTTGCATGGGTCTATAGCTATGCATAATCATTTCTTACTTCTTCTTTGTCTAACATTATTATTGGGATAACTTTCACCTTGTTCACATTCACTAGCAATATAAGAAATTTATCATTCCTTGTTCACATTCTCTAGCAATTCCCCTTTATTCATGTAGAAAGGATGGACATATATAATTTAGTTTGTTTGGTCCTGTGCATTTTCCTTATGCTAATGAAAATAAATGTATGAAGAATTGTGTTGATGATTACACTAGAATGTGTTGTGTATACTGATTGAAAAGTAAATCTCAAGCTTTCGAAACTTTTAAGGATTTTCATGTAGGGATTGAACATGAAACATAATCACATATTGGCTCTCTTTATACTCTTAATGGAAGATAATGTACTCTAATGAATATGAAAAATATCTCTGCAAGCATGGGATCGAATATAGTTTTGTCAATGAGGTTTCTCAAAAACAGAACATTGATTTTTTGGGATGACGTGATTTTATGTGCAATGTATGTGAAAATCTTATGTCCATATCATGCTCTTAGAAACGAACTCCTTGTAAAATGTGGTATGGATGAAATCCTTTAGTAAGCCATAATAAGGTCTTTAGTTCCTATACATTCACATATTTTTGTTATAGTATAGCCATTCTTGCATATTGGGTATATTATTGTATGTTTTACTTCTAACTTTTTGGTTTCCATGTATCACACATTGGCTATGCTTCCCTCAAAGGATTTTAGCATAATTTCTATTTTTCTCAATGATTTGAAAATGAAATACCCTTCATACATGCAGTGCCTTCCAATATTATACAATCTTTCTAGAATTATCACTCTATGATTAAATTGTAACTTGATTCTCATCTCGATATAATTTTTCTTTGTAAAAGAATATATGTAAAATACTAATGTTATTCCCTTTACAACAAAGTATCAGATCCAAGGATGTCATCTATGTTACTACGGTTAGACTCTACTTATCTCAAAACCCTCTATAACATTATTTTCCTGATTAATTTAGAGTGGTTCCAATTCAAACTAAGGAATTCCCTTCTTATGTGTGTAGGTTAGTCTACGACCAACTTGGGTTATCTTACGACATTGTTTTGGGGTCAAAGTTCATGCAAGTTTCTTTGCGTACACTTTGGACTTCAAGTACTTATCCCATGGTTCCTGTTTACAAGGTTTTAATGTTAATTCCAATTTGCACTTGATGCTTGCCACAAGGAAATTTCATGTCATTTGACTATAAAGAAAAGCCTTATCTAGCTATGGATTTTTCCAAAAGGACCGACACTCAAAATAATGCATGTATATCAATTTCAATTCAAGGGATTTACCCTCTCTCTGTTAGTGATAATATTTAATTATGAGAAAATAGTTTTCGCCATCATATAGCCCCAACAATGTATTTTTTTTTATTCATAAGAACAATTTATGCAATCTATTACGTGTTACTGTGTGTAATGAAATGATTCCATCAAAAGTTTACGATACTATAATATTTGTTCTATTTCAATTCTATGAGTACACATTAGATATTTGTGTCAACTCTATATATATATATATTTCATAATGATTGTATATAATTTACTATTACTATCATTTTCTTCGAAGAAGAGAATACACAAATTAGGCAAGAGGCATGCTGAACCCTTGTCATGGAATTTTGAGAAGGTGTCCTTTAGGCCCTAGTATTACCTTACGCAAGACTGCTTGTTCCATGGCCAATTGATATGATTCCAGTCATTTGACCTATAACAAGTGAAACTAGGTATACATTTATTTTTCTATAAGTTAAACTATGTATAAATTTATTTTTCTTACCTACAATGTTCTTTTCTATAGTAGCTTAAAATAAACTATATTTTTATAGGTGAATAAGGGTTACTATGCATGTCTATATATTTATCCATGCAAACCATATTCTTTAATTTATTACATGTAATATCCTTTTGGATATTTTCAAACATTCAAGTGTATTTTTTTTTTTCATGTTTATATATTTATCTATCCAAAAAAGTTTAATTAATTTATTATATAATATCCTTTTTCATCTTTGCACACATTCAAGTGTAGTATTTTTTATAACATACTTTTATAAGATTTTCTTGTTGGAAATAAATTAAAGGCTATTGCATTCCTCCAACCAAGAGCTATGTTTCCAGGTAGTTCACACAAATCTCTAACTCCTACTTCCCAGGGTGAGTACAATCATTCTTTTCAAATATACCTTTATATTTTATCAGACCCCTTTTATCTCCAAGAATATTTTTAAGTGATTTCACCAATGACATTTTTTTTTTAGTTTTT
>APFE030184365.1:0-25088 GCA_000404065.3 Pinus taeda
TAGAGTAGAGTAGAGTAGGCCAGGCTAGGCTATGGTAGAACAGAAAAAATATTTCTCAATAAAAAATTTTAAATTTTGAAAATGTTCTTAATTTAAATCCAACAATAAATAATTAAACATAAAAGGGAATTTTATAAAATTATTGAAGCAGTGTTGAGACTCTAAATTCTATTTATATTTTAGGCTTTTCATTTATATGTAATACGAATTTAATTTCTTTAACTACTTAATTGAAATAACTTGTTCTTTCCGAATGATTTTCAACTATGTTTTTACTTCATACAATTATAATTTTATATTTTAGAGTTCGAGAATTATCGAAGCGTGTTGAGGCTCTAAATTCTATTTATATTTTATGCTTTTCATTTATATGTAATAAAATTTTAATCTCTATAACTAAATTTAGATAACTAGTTATTTCCAAATGATTTTGAACTATATTTTACTTCTTACAATTATACTTTTATATTTTAGAGTGGTAGGGTAGGAAAGGGAATTTTATAAAATTATTGATGTGGTGTTGAGGCTATAAATTCTATTTATATTTTATGCTTTTCATTTATATGTAATAAAAGTTTAATTTATGTAACTACTTAATTTAGATAACTAGTTATTTCCAAATGATGCTGAGCAATGCTTTTACTTCTTACAATTATACTTTTATATTTTAGAGTGCTAGGTTAGGTTACGGTAGGGTAGGGTAGAGTAGAGTAGAGTATGCTAGGCTAGAATAGAGTAGGGTACAGTAGAGTAGAGTAGAGTAGTAGGCTAGGCTAGCCTAGGCTAAGATCAGATAAGCTAGAGTAGGCTAGGCTATAGTAGAGTAGAGTAGAGTAGGCTAGAGTAGAGTAGAGTAGTCAAGGCTAGAGTAGAGTAGAGTAGAGTAGAGTAGAGTAGGCTAGGCTAGTCTAGGAGTAGAGTAGAGTAGGCTAGGCTAGTGTAGGCTAGGCAAAGATCAGATAGGCTAGGTCAGAGTAGGCTAGAGTAGAGTAAAGTAAAGTAGGCTAGGCTAGGCTAGCCTAAGATCTAGGCTAGGCTAGGCTAGGCTATGCTAGGGTAGGCTAGAGTAGATTAGAGTAGGCTAGGTTAGAGTAGAGTAGAGTAGAGTAGAGTAGAGTAGGCTAGGCTAGCCTAGAGTAGAGTAGGCTAGGCTAGGCTAGGCTAGGCTGGAGTAGAGTAGAGTAGTAGGCTAGGCTAGGCTAAGATCAGATAGACTAGAGTAGGCTAGGCTAGGCTAAAGTAGGCTAGGTCAGGCTAGGCTAGGCTAGACTAGAGTAGGCTAGGCTAGGCTAAACTAGAGTAGAGTAGGCTAGAGCAGAGTAAAGTAGAGTAGGCTAGAGTAGAGTAGAGTAGGCTAGGCTAGGCTAAGATCAGATATGCTAGCCTAGAGTAGGCTAGAGTAGAGTACAATAGAGTAGAGTAGGCTAGCCTATAGTAGAGCAGAGTAGAGCAGAGTAGACTAGGCTATGCTAGGTTAGAGTAGAGTAGAGTAGAGTAGAGTAGAGTAGTCTAGGCTAGGCTGGGCTAGGCTAGAGTAGAGTAGAGTAGGCTAGGCTAGGCTAGGCTAGGATAGATTAGGCCAGTGTAGAGTAAAGTAAAGTAGGCTAGGCTAAGCTAGGCTAAGATCTAGGCTAGGCTAGAGTAGAGTAGAGTAGAGTAGGCTAGGCTAGAGTAGAGTAGAGTAGGCCAGGCTAGGCTATGGTAGAACAGAAAAAATATTTCTCAATAAAAAATTTTAAATTTTGAAAATGTTCTTAATTTAAATCCAACAATAAATAATTAAACATAAAAGGGAATTTTATAAAATTATTGAAGCAGTGTTGAGACTCTAAATTCTATTTATATTTTAGGCTTTTCATTTATATGTAATACGAATTTAATTTCTTTAACTACTTAATTGAAATAACTTGTTGAGGCTCTAAATTCTATTTGTATTTTAGGCTTTCCATTTATATGTAATACAAATTTAATTTCTTTAACTACTTAATTGAAATAACCAGCTCTTTCTAAATGATTTTGAACTATGTTTTTACTTCATACAATTATACTTTTATATTTTACAGTTCGAGAATTATTGAAGCGTGTTGAGGCTCTAAATTCTATTTATATTTTATGCTTTTCATTTATATGTAATTAAAATTTAATCTCTATAACTACTTAATTTAGATAACTAGTAATTTCCAAATGATTTTGAACTATATTTTTACTTCTTACAATTATACTTTTATATTTTAGAGTGCTAGGGTAGGAAAGGAAATTTTATAAAATTATTGAAGTGGTGTTGAGGCTCTAAATTCTATTTATATTTTATGCTTTTCATTTATATGTAATAAAAGTTTAATTTCTGTAACTACTTAATTTAGATAACTAGTTATTTCCAAACGATGTTGAGCAATGCTTTTACTTCTTACAATTATACTTTTATATTTTAGAGTGCTAGGTTAGGTTACGGTAGGGTAGGGTAGAGTAGAATAGAGTATGCTAGGATAGAATAGAGTAGCGTACAATAGAGTAGAGTAGAGTAGTAGGCTAGGCTAGGCTAGGCTAAGATCAGATAAGCTAGAGTAGGCTAGGTTAGGCTAGAGTAGGCTAGAGTAGGCTAGGCTGGAGTAGAGTAGAGTAGAGTAGAGTAGAGTAGAGTAGACTAGACAAGACTAGAGTAGAGTAGAGTAGGCTAGGCTAGGCCAGAGTATAGTAGAGTAGGCTAAGCTAGGCTAGGCTAGTTACAGTAGAATAGAGTAGACTAGGCTAGTGTAGGCTAGGCAAAGATCAGATAGGCTAGGCCAGAGTAGGCTAGGGTAGAGTAAAGTAAAGTAGGCTAGGCTAGGCTAGGCTAGGCTAGGCTAGAGTAGAGTAGAGTATAGTAGGCTAGGCTAGAGTAGAGTAGAGTAGAGTAGAGTAGCCTAGGCTAGGCTAGGCTACAATAGAGTAGAGTAGGCTAGGCTAGGCTTGGCTAGAGTAGAGTAGAGTAGTAGGCTAGGCTAGGCTAGGCTAGGCTTGGCTAGAGTAGAGTAGAGTAGTAGGCTAGGCTAGGCTAGGCTAAGATCAGATAGACTAGAGTAGGCTAGGCTAGGCTAAAGTGGGCTAGGTTAGGCTAGGCTAGGCGAGACTAGAGTAAGCTAGGCTAGGCTAGACTAGAGTAGAGAAGGCTAGAGTAGAGTAGAGTAGAGTAGGCTAGAGTAGAGTAGAGTAGGCTAGGCTAGGATAAGATCAGATATGCTAGCCTAGAGTAGGCTAGAGTAGAGTACAATAGAGTATGGTAGGCTAGGCTAGAGTAGAGTAGAGTAGAGCAGAGTAGACTAGGCTAGGCTAGGCTAGAGTAGAGTAGAGTAGAGTAGAGTAGAGTAGTCTAGGCTAGGCTAGGCTAGGCTAGAGTAGAGTAGAGTAGGCTAGGCTAGGCTAGGCTAGGATAGAGTAGAGTAGGCTAGGGAAAGATCAGGTAGGCTAGGCTAGAGTAGGCTAGTGTAGAGTAAAGTAAAGTAGGCTAGGCTAGGGTAGGCTAGGCTAGAGTAGGCTAGTGTAGAGTAAAGTAAAGTAGGCTAGGCTAGGCTAAGATCTAGGCTAGGCTAGAGTAGAGTAGAGTAGAGTAGGCTAGCCTAGAGTAGAGTAGAGTAGGCGAGGCTGGGCTACGGTAGAGTTGAGTAGTAGGCTAGGCTAGGCTAGGCTAAGCTAAGATCAAATAGGCTAGAGTAGGCTACGTGAGGCTAGAGTAGGCTAGGCTAGGCTAGGCAAGGGTAGGCTAGGCTAGGCTAGAGTAGAGTAGAGTAGGCTAGAGTAGAGTAGAAAAGAGTAGGCTAGGTTAGGCTAGGTTAAGATGAGATATGCTAGGCTAGAGTAGGCCAGAGTATAGAAGAGTATATTAGGGTATGCTAGAGTAGAGCAGATTAGTCTAGGCCAGGCTATGCTAGGCTAGGCTACTATAGAGTACATTAGGGTAGCCTAGAGTAGAGTACAGTAGAGTAGCCTAGAGTAGAGTAGAGTATAATAGAGTAGAGTAGAGTGGAGTAGCATAGGCTAGGCTAGGCTAGAGTAGATTAGAGTAGATTAGAGTGATGTAGAGTAGGTTAGGCTAGGATAGGATAGAGTAGAGTAGTCTAGAATAGAGTAGAGTAGAGTAGGCTAGGCTAGGCTAGAGTAGAGTAGAGCAGAGTAGAATAGAGTAGAGTAGAGTAGAGTAGAGTAGAGTAGAGTAGAGTAGAGTAGGCTAGGCTAGGGTAGGCGAGGTGAGGATCAGATAGGCTAGGCTAGAGTAGTCTAGAGTAGAGTAGGTTAGCCTAGGCTATAGTGGACCAGGCTATAGTAGGCTAGGCTATAGTAGGCTAGAGTAGAGTATAGTAGGCTAGGCTAGGCTAGGCTAAGATCTAGGCTATAGTAGGCTATGGTAAGATCTAGGCTAGGCTAGGCTAGGATAGGATAGACTAGGCTAGGATAGACTAGGCTAGGCTAAGTTAGGCTAGCCTAGACTAGCTTAGGGTAGGCTAGGGTAGACTAGCCCAGCTTAGGTTAGACTAGAATAGGCTAGGCTATGCTAGAGTAGTCTAGAGTAGGCCACTCTAGGCTAGGTTACAATAGGGAAAACTAGGCTAGGTTAGAGTAGAGTAGACTAGGCTAGGTTAGGCTGGGAAAAGATCTAGGCTAGAGTAGGCTAGACTACAGTAAGCCAATAGGCTATGCTAAAGTCTAGGCTAGGCTAAGATCTAGACTAGGCTAAAGTCTAGGCTAGGCTAAGATCTAGGCTAGGCTAGCCTAAGATAGGCTAGGCTAGAGTAGAGTAGACTAGAGTAGAGTAGACTAATAGGCAAGGCTAGAATAGGCTAGAGTAGAGTAGGCTAGGCTAGGCTAGAGTAGGCTAGAGTAGAGTAGGTTAGGATAGACTAGGTTAGGCTAGCTTAGGCTAGCCTAAACTAGCTTAGACTAGGCTAGGCTAGAGTAGACTAGCCCATCTTAGGTTAGGCTACAGTAGGCCAGGCTATGCTAGAGTAGGATAGAGTAGGCTATGCTAGGCTAGGCTACTGTAGAGTATACTAGGTTAGGCTAGATTAGGTTAGGAGAGAGTAGGCTAGGCTTGGCTATAGAAGGCTAGGGTACGCTAGGCTCGACTAGTGTGGGCAAGGCTAGACTATAGTAGGTTACACTAGGTTAGCAATGTGAAGGCTAGGCTAGGAGAGAGTAGCTAGGCTAGGATAAGCTAGGCTATAGTAGGCTAGGTCAGCAAAGGCTAAGATAGGTTAGGATATAATAGGCTAGGATAGGTTAGGGTAGAGTAGGATAAGATAGTCTAGAGTAGGCTAGGCCAGGCTAGAGTAGAGAATGCTAGAGTAGAATAGCCTAAGCTATGTTAGAATAGACTAGCCTACATAAGATTGTGCTGGGCTACTATATAGTAGTCTAGGCTACGCAAGGCTTGGCAATGCTAGGATACACTAGTCTAGAGTAGGATAACCTCAGCTAGTGTACGATAGGGAACCTAGGCTAGGCTAAGCTAAGCTAGATTACAATAGGGTAGGATAGACTAGAATGGGCTAGGCTAAGCAATAGTAGGCTAGGTTAAGCAAGAGTATGCTAGGCCAGGCTAGAGTAGGCCACAACATAGTAGGCTAGGCTAGAGTAGACTAAGGTAGAGTAGGTTAGGTTGGGCTAGGTTAGGTTAGGCTGGGCTAGGCTAGGTTAGGGTATGTTAGGCTAGAGTAGGCTTGTTTATGCTAGAGTAGTCTAGGCTAGCACAGGATAGGCTAGGCTAAGCTAGGCTAAGCTATAGTAGAGTAGCATAGTCTAGGCTATGATAGGCTGGGGTAGGCTAGGGTGGGCTAGAGAATGCTAGGGTAAGCTGTGATATAGTAGACTTCTCTAAGGTAGTTTAGGCTAGAGTAGAAAAGGCTAGTCTAGGTTATGCTAGTCCAAAAGGCTAGTCTAGGTCAAGCTAGTCCATGCTATGCCAGGGTAGGTTAGGATAGGCTAGGCTATTTTAAGCTATCCTAGAGTAGACTAGGCGAGGCTAGGCTAGACTAGGCCAGGCTAGAGTAGGCTAGGCTAGGAAAGGCTAGATTGGGAAAGGCTGGGCAAGGTTAGATTGGGTAAGGCTAGGAAAGAGTAGGCTATGTTAGGCAAGAGTAGGCTAGACTAGGTCACGTAAGACTAGGCTACTATAGGGTAGAGTAGGCTTGGCTAGGCTAGAGTAGGCTAGTATATAATAAGCTATACAAAAGTAGACAAGGCTAGATTAGTCTAGGCTACGCTGGGTTGGCTAGGCTATAGTAGGTAAGCCTAGGCTAGGCTAGAGTAGGCTAGGCTATGGTAGAGAAGGTTAGGCTAGGCTACCTTAAGGATAGTCTACTGCAGACCACACTATCTTAGGCTAACTACCCTAGGCTAAGCTAGAATAGCTCAGGCTAGGATATGCTAAGAAATGTTAAGCTATAACAAGAAAAGGTAGAATACATTAGGTTAAGTAAGAGTAGGCTAGGATAGTGTAAAGAAGGTCATACTAAGTCAGGTAAGAGTAAGCTAGTATAGGGTAGAGTAGGCTAGGCTAGAGTAGGTCGTGGAAAAGTAGGCTACGCAAGAGTAGGTTAGGTCAGGAAAGAGTAGCCTAGGATAGTGTAAAGAAGGTTAGTCTAGGTTAGGTAAGAGTAGGCTAGTATAGGGAAGAGTAGGCTATGCTAGAGGAGGCTATGCTAGATTAGGTTAGGATATAGTAGGCTAGGCTAGAGTAGACAAGGCTAGATTAGTCTAGGCTACTCTGAATTGGCTAGGCTATAGCAGGTAAGCCTATGATAGTCAAGAGTGGGCTAGGATAGGTTAGAGAAGGCTATGCTATGATAAGCTAAAGTAGGGTAGGGTACTGCAGACTAGAATAGGGTAGGCACTGATGGTCTACAAGAGGCCATACTATACTAGGCTAGGCTAGGGTAAACTAGAATCACTTAGGCTAGGCCATGCTAGGCTAGGCAATATTAAGCTATTGAAAGAAAGGGTAGAGTAGGTTAGGTTTAGCAAGTGTAGGCTAGGATAGTGTAGAGAAGGTTAGGCTAGGTCAGGTAAGAGTAGTCTAGTTTACATTAGAGTAAGCTAGGCTAGATTAGGCTACACTAGAGTAGGATAGTATATAGTAGTTAATATAGGGTGGAGTAGGCTAGCATATGGTGGAGTATGCTAGTATAGGGTAGAGTAGGCTACGCTAGAGTAGGATAGGGAAGAGTAGGTTAGGTTAGACAAGAGTAGGCTAGGATAGTGTAAATAAGGATAGGCTAGGTGAGGTAAGAGTAGTCTAGTATAGGGTAGAGTTTTCTAGGCTAGAGGAGGCTAGGATATAATAAGTTAGTCTAGAGTAGACAAGGCTAGATCAGTATAAGTTATGCTGGGTTGGCTAGGCTATAGTAGGTAATCTTAAAGTAGGCTAGGCTAGGGTAGAAAAGGTTAGGATCGACTAGGATAGAGTAGAGTAGGCTATGATAGACTACAATAGGTCATACTATCCTAGACTATGCTAGCCTAAGCTAGAGTAGCTTAGGCTAGGAAACAATAAGTTATAGTAGGAAAGGCTAGGTTATGCTAGGCCACAGTAATCCAGGCTAGGCAAAGTTAGAGTAAACTACTCTAGATTAATCTATCTTAGAGTAGTTTAAGCTAGGTTAGGTTAGGATATAGTAGGCAAGGCTATGATAAATTAGGCTAGAGTAGTCTAGGATAGAGTAAGATAACGTCTAAGGTAGGTTAGAGTAAGCTATGCTAGAATATTGTATGCAAAGCTATGTTAGGAAAGAGTAGGCTAGGCTAGGGTAGAGTAGACCAAATAGGCTAGGATACAATAGAGTAAGCTAGGCCGGAGTAGGCTATAATAGAATAGGTTAGGCTAAAGTAGGCCACGCCAGGCTATGTTACGCTAGGTTAGGCTAGAGTGTTCTTGGCTACTCTAAGTTATGTTAGTCTACTCTAGGCTACAATAGGCTAGCCCAGAATAGTCTAGGCTAGAGTAGGCAAGGCTATGATAGGTTAGGCTAGATTAAACAAGGATAGGCCTATCTAGGATAAAGCATGATTTGCTAGAGTAGGTGACACTACACTAGGGTGGGGTATGCTAGGCTAATCTATGCTAGAGTAGGAAAGGCTAGGGTAGAGTAGGGTAGCCTAAGCTAGATAAGGATAGTCTAGGCTAGAGTAGGTTAGGCTAAGCTGGGCTAGAGTAGACTAGGCTAGGCTAGAGTAGGCTAGGATAGGCTACATTAGCATAGGATATATTTCCCTAATTTAGGCTAGAGTTGTATTGATTAGGTTAGGCTAAGAAAGAGTAGGTTATGCTAGACTAATGCAGGCTAGGCCAGAGTAGGTTAGGCTAAGCTATGCTAAAATATGCCAGGTTAGGCTAAGTTAATCTATTGTAGGGTAAGATAGAGTAGGATACAATAGGCTAGGCTAAGCTAAGCTAGTGTAGGCTTGGATAGAGTAAGCTAAAATAGACAAGAGTAGGTGAAACTAGGATAGGATAGGCTAGAGTAGGCCAGCCTCAGATATTCTAGCATTGAGTAGTGTATTCTACATTAGAGTAGGCTAGGCTAGGCTGGGCTAGCCTATAATACACTAGGTTAGGCTAAGCTAGGCAAAGTTATCCAAAAATAGGATAGGCTAGACAAAGCTATTGGAAAGTAGGCTAGGCTAGACAAAGCTATTCAAAAATAGGCTAGGTTAGAGTATAATAGGCTATGATAGGCTAGGCTAGGCTTAGTTAGGTAGTGATTTTGGCCCACATGATTTGGTGTTTTTATTATCTTGGTTTCCACCATAGCCATTGAGTTAGTCATTGAGATGATACTAAAATTATGAAAGAGTGTCATTGATTAGATTGTTGGATATTGCTAAGGCTTTGACTACTCTTGCATCATTTTAGATAAGCTAACTAATGGTTAATTAGAAAGTTACATGTAATTTTTAGGGTTAATTACTTTTTCGTTTCTCATGTTGACTATATTTTCCTTAGTTTATTCCTTTAGGAGAGAATTTAGTTTTTATTACTAGTAATGAAGTGTATTTTATGTTATTTTTATGAGTATTTTTTTTAATTAGTTTTACTAGTAATATACAAGGGTTGATCCAAAGAGATCCTAATTGCATATTTATCTTGTTTCAGTGTGATAAGTACATGGGAATAGATTTTTATCCATTTACATAATATCTTGATGTAGTGAGATAGAAATGTAATGTAGGTGACACACTTTCAATGCCACTAGTTTCACTTTGTGTATTTTTATACAACGAGCCTATAAAAAAAAATAAATTGATTATTTTGATATCTACGATGTATCAAGATTTTGTATCAATAATATATCTAAATTTGTGAAAAAATATTTATGATTCCTTAATTTTTTTATCTTGATACGTGTGTATATGATTTCTAGATTTTTAATTTAATCATCAATAATCAATAGTTTGGTGCTAGATATTCAATAATCAATAATTAATATTTTTAATATTAGCCATGAATAGAATATTGAGATCTATTTGAAATGTAGTTATGATCTCAATTCCTTCTTAATTTCATTAAATAAATTATTTCAAAATTAGTTTAGAATATAATGTATATAGAATATTTTGACTAAAAAATGATTTATTGGTTTTATTATAACTATTGTGATCATATAATTAATTGATTGAAAACTCCTATAGCCATCACTCTATGATAATAATCAAAACACTAAACCCATCATACATACTGCATTAACCAGATTAAAAAATTCGTAAAAGTTAACTAAAATATATTATTATTATTATTATTGGAGTTATATAATATATAAAAATATGTTTATCAATGTAGATTCACACCTAATATTATTATGGGAATCCTTTAATCCGAAATAGTTCTTCTTACATTACCATGGCTTAGAAATACCACATGCCCAATATGATGTGTTGATATGCCATCTTCTTAAATTAATTAATGTGAGATAATTTAATTAATAGAGTATATTTAACTTGAAAATAAATCTTATCATTGATATGTCAATTTTACAATGAATATTCCAACATATTCCGTGGGTTCAGAAATATTATCATTGATATGTCAATATTACCATGAATATTCCCACATATTCCACGGGTTCAGAAATCTTATGATTGATATATCAATATTACCATGAATATTCCAACATATTTCATGGGGTTTAAATATCTACGATGAACCTAATAATTAAATTATAACTATGGAAGATCTATTCTTACGATTAGCATAATTATAGGCATATATATTTTTGAATTTATTTTAAATTTAAGTTAAAAGAAAATATTAACATTAAATTAAGACAAAATAGGGAAGCCATATAAATTAAATGGATCGAACTGCAAATAAAAATCAATTTCATCCATATTTCAACAACAACAAAAAATCTTAGTGGAGAATTTTAGTGGTGAAATATGTCAATATTACTATGAATGTTCCAACATATTCCATGGGGTTTAAATATACGCCATCAACTTTATAATTAAATTATAACTATGAAAGATATATTCTTTGGATTAGCACAATTATAGGCATATCTATTTTGGAACATTAAATTAACAAACTAGGGAAGCCATATAAATTAAATGGATCTAATTGGAAATAAAATTCAATCCATGATAATCATCAAAACCAGTAATTCGTAATACCTATCTGGTTTTGTGATTATTTATAATAATATTTTTTGCATGCATATTTCAACAAAAAATAATCTTAGTGGAAAATTTTAGTGGTGAAATTTAGCCCTTGGTCTAAATTAAAGGGTTTCGAATTTTGAATGGAAAATGGTTTTGTATCATATTGCATTATTAATAGTAGTCCCAAGATTATTTTATAAGAGAAATAGGTATGGAGATTACCATAGACTTATTTCAATGGAGGAGCTACTAATTTCCATTTACCCCAATTTTCAAGGACAGGGATTTATGGTACCCATTTCTCCCTTCTCATTTCATTTTAAATGAGCTCTTTATTTCATTGGCCCTTATATCATGGAATTGAGATTAATTTGCAGAGAACAACCCACATTTAAGTATTTAATAGTCTTCTTTCCATTTTCTAAGTTTTCATACAATTAATGATTGTCATATTTACTACATGAGGCTTGTGTATTTTCTTTACATTCCAATACCTCGAGCATTCTCTCCTTTCCATCCTAAATTTTTTGCTTAATTTTTGGGAGATGTAATCATTTTCTGTTTGGAAGTCTCACCAAACAAGTAACCTAAAATGTTTCAAAATATGAAAAGAAAAAATATATTTTATAGCTCTCAGATACAAGACATGAGATTTATGTATATGGCCATAAACAATAGAGCTAAGACAAGGAAACTTAAATGAAAACTAAAGATACATAGGCAGATAAGCATGCATGCATATTTCCAGGGATCAATAACCTTTATTGGGATTGGATGTTTACTCCTAGGAGTGCACCGAGGACTGGGAGGAGGCCCCATTTTCCATTAAATTATTGCAACCACACCACTTGTAAGACCAACATCAACAATCAAACTTTCCATATCAACAAACACCTCAGTGTTTTTTAGGATTATGTTGCTCATCGGAAAGTTCCCTTTCCACCTAAGTGATCACTTCTTGAATTGGTTAAGTGTTCAAATCTCACTAATGGTTGGTTTTGCTCTCAAGTCGAATTTGAGCTCCAGAATAACCTATCTCTTGGTAGTAATATGCTCCTTGCTAGACATTAGCACTTTGTTTAGGCATGGAAAACAACAACAAAAAATAAGAGGACTATGTCAGACTCGAATGGTTCAACAAGGGCGAAGAAACCCAAACACAACCCCCTATCCTTGCCAAGACCTTCTAGTGGAAGAGCCATTTTGAGGCATAACACTTCTATAAGAGAAGAACATGGAAACAACCAAGGATTAGGAATAAAAATTTATAAATAAATATTTTTAACATACCTAGGCCCAATATCTATACTAGGTTCCTTGGGGGGTTTTATCACTACTCCGGATCTCTAAGGCTGAGGAAGAGTCGAGCTCAAGTAACCATAGACCAATCTTTTGACTTGGTAGCTAGCCCTACCAAGTAGGAAAGGGCTCTTTCCAAAGGATCACAACCAAGAGGGCTAGATAGATTAAGGTTTTAGGCTAGATATGATGTGCAGAGTTTGTTCAATTTGATTTGGTGGGGTTGTTGGAAGAGGATTAGGTCTAAGAGACTAGGTTAGGGGAAATAAGTGTATGATTGCTGACATCTAAGTCTATATTTATAGAGAATATCATGCATAAAAATATTATGCACAACATTTTATATTTTTTAATAGACTATGCATTAATAGACTTTCTATGATAATTTGAATTAGGATTTGGTTATGCAAGATAATGATAATTGGAAGGATTGTTTCAATATAGACATCTCTAGGAATAAATTGAAGATATGTAATAATTTCTAGCTTAGAAAAAAATAAGTGATTTACACCTCCATAGTAATGCTTGAAAACAACAAATTTTGGAGATTAGTTGGTCCATCTTAAACATTATAATTTTTGAAACAAGAATATAATTTGAAGTAGAAAAATAATTTATGTTCCCTTCAATTTTTTTGGTTTTTGTAAGCTTGTGATGCCATTTTACTTATAGCGGAGTAGTCACCTTTGTTTTATCCTACAAAATCTCACACAAAAGTAACTAATAGTCATGTAAATTGTTGTTCCATTACACATTCTATTCAAAATTTAACTAATTGGTATCAGCGAAAACCTTTAAATTGATGAGTTGGGTTGTCATATTCAACTTAAAGATAGAGAAATAAGTATCTCCATTGACAACATACACCAAAATATAAAGATGTCAAAAAAGAAAAATTTAAATACTCTTACGAAGTCTACGATCCTTATTCAAGAAGTTCATAATGTTATTGAGAAGAAAATGTTGTATGCCCAACTAGATTACAGGGTTATATGTCAAGTAGATTTGATTGAATTTATTGCTCTTCCACATTAAGGTATGTTCTAAATTATTTATTATAACAAGATTACTATATGTCAATTTCAACCTACAATTTAGATAGAAATAGGTTCTATATTTTATGTTTTACTTTGAATTCCAATTTCTCACTCTAAAAGGAAATCAATGTTATTTTAAATTTTGACTTTTAATTTTGCTATCAACAATTCGTTCTTACTAACTTTGAAATTGCCAATATTTTACTTCAAAAGAAATTAAGTGTTTTTTTTTTTTTTTTTTTTTTTCTTAATTTAACTTTTAATTTTTTAGTTTACATTTTTTAAATTTAAAAGTTAACTATTGCGGTTTGTTTGTTTTTTATTTTTTAATTTAAAGTTAACTGTTGTTTTTGTTTGTGGAACTTTCAAGAATGTAATTAATATTCAGCGTTCTAAATTTAGATATCTTTTTGGTCTTTTGGGCGGTTGTAATTAATATTTCTTGAATTCAACTCACATTTAGTTGAATTTGAGCCGTTTATTCCAGGCGGATTTCACCATCGCAACTTTTTTTGTTTTGTTTTTGGAACATTCAAGAATGTATTTAATATTTAGCTTTCTAAATTTAGGTAACGTTTTTCTTTTTTTTTTGGGTGGTTGTAATTAATATTTCTAATTCAACCCTAACATTTAGTTAAGAGCTGCTAGAGGAATTCGAGTTGTTTCCTTATTGTTCAATGCAGATTTCATAATGCAGTCTTTTAAACTATAGCATTTAGTTAGTGCGGAACTAATAGTCGTTTCCTCATTGTTCAGACGAGATTTCAAAATACCAATCTCTCCCAATTGTTTCAAGGTGTGCCCATTAGAGAATGAAGGTCGCGTGTTTGATACACAATGTTGTTGCCTCGGTAGCTTTGTTGGGAAAGGTTCATGTGTTCGGTCCACAATGTTGTTGCCTCTATGTCTTTGTTGCGAGAGCGTAAGACTGAATATATGAAGGTCGGATCCACAATGTTGTTGTTGTTTATCTTGGGAGCCTGTTCACTTCTAGACATTCAATTTGTGGTTTCTGCAAAGGTGGCGAGTGGTTATACTCGCGAAATACCATGTCCGACAGATGGTGATCAATGACAACCGCTGCCAAGAGGGGGGGCAGGCGGTGGAGGTGGAAAAAGAGGCAAATGAGTTGAAGGTGGAAGTAGAGGAGGTGGTGGTGGAGGTGGAGGCGGAAGAGGAGGACGTGGTGGTGGAGGAGGCAAAGGCATAAGAGGAGGTAGAAGGGGAGGCGGAAATGGTGGAGGAGGTTGAGGTGGTGGAGGTGGAGGTACAATAGGAGGTGGTGGAGATATAGGTGGAGGTGGAGGATGTGGTGTGAAGGTGGTGGAGGAGGAGGAGGTCGAGGAGGAGGAGGATTGGGATGTGGAGGGGGAGGAGGAGTAGGTGGAGGAGGTGAAGGTGGAGGTCAAGGAGGAGAAAGTGGAGGAGGAGGAGGTGGTGGTGGTGGAGGAGGTGAAGGTGGAGGTAGAGGAGGTGGTGGTGGAGGTGGAGGAAGAGGATGAGGTGGTGGTCAAGTTAGAGGTGGAGGAGGTGGAGGCAGTGGATGAGTTGGAGGCAGAGGTGGAGGTGGGGGAAGAGGAGGTGGTGGATGAAGAGGTGGAGGTGGATGAGGAGAAAGATTAGGAGGAGGAGGAGTTGGTGGTAGATAAGGTGGTGGGGGATGTGGAGGTGGTGGTGGAGGAGGAGGAGGAGAAGGTGGTGGAGGTGGAGGTGGTGGAGAGGAGGAGTAGGTGAATTTTGAGGAGGAGGAGGAGTTGGAGGTGGAGGTTGAGATGGAGGTGGAGGTGGAGATATGCAAGTTAATTTAAGATTCATGACTTAAGTTCAAATATTAAATTGTCACTCTCTTCTCCACACTTGGAAATAAAAGCTGTAGTCTCATGAATCTAGCACAAATCCCTTCACATACATAATATCCTACTATTAAATGATAAGTAATACATTTAGGAGTATTTCCTCTACGCACAAATACAGTCATTCAAGTACATGAAATTTGTTTAACATTTAGATCTGATGCCTTGGCCAATAATTTAAAGCATTTTTAAAGATTAAAATTTTGTGTTTATTTCATTTAAAACTTTTATTAGTCCCTTAAACACTTATAGTTCTCATTTTGTTGTTCAATGAACCAATTGTTTGGGAATGACTGGTTTCATCCAACTATCATTGATTTAAAAAGTAGTGGGGGTTAAAATTAATGTTATTTCTTGATTAAGAAGCCTTATGTTCTTCTTTCTTTATGTTTACTTGAGAAACCTAGGATATTAGGAATCATATACGGCTTTTTTTATTGATTGATTATTCCACTTAATTTGCGTAATTAATATTACTTTTTTATATATCTAATGGTTTAAGGAAAAATAATAATTTACAGTTCACTTTTTGGCATGACCTAAGCTTCTTCACTTTTTAGAGAATCCTCTCTTTATCTTGTTTTTTATTTCAAAATATTTAATAGGAAAGGGAAATATGTTCTACTTGGATAATTGTATGGAAAATTACCTATGCTCTAGCTTCCTAGGTGTTCATTGTGTAGGGGATCTATTATCATGGGGAAAACATTCTTTTAATGAAATTATACTTTTGAGGGAAAGGCTAAAGGAGCAATACATGCAATTAGTGGAGGATGAGACACTGTTTAGTGTATTATCACTTTTGGAGTGGAAATCCTTTGACGATACTTATTTTGTAACATGTTATACTAAGTAATGAAAGTTTTTCTTCGTGGGCTATATTTTTAAACTCGAAAATTGTGGCTTTCTATGAGTTTGTTTTAATTGATTTTTTTTATCATATAGGAAATTAAATTTCATTATATATTTTGTCTTTTAGTCAATCTCATTGTAAATTTTGTGTAATTTAAAGAAATTGTGTATTGATCAACAATTATTAGAGTTTTGATTGAAGAAGGAAACACAATAGTTACTATAATAGTTACACACCAAGGAGTTGAAAAACTTATAGATGGTGATGAACCACAAAATCCTAAAGATGTTGGTTTATTTGAAGTGAAGTAAATGGATAACAATTTTTCTATTAGAGAATCAATGCATAAGAAGGAAAAGTAACTTGATGTAAAGATTAAATGAGGGATTCACCAATAATTTACAAGATTTTATAATTAAGTGAATGATTCACTAATATTTTACAAGATTTTACGATTCATTGAAAGATCCACAAATATTTTACAATATTTTATATTTTAGTAAAATATTCCGAAAAAATTGATGTAAACTT
The DNA here is from genome assembly GCA_000404065.3 of Pinus taeda. NCBI lineage: Eukaryota > Viridiplantae > Streptophyta > Pinopsida > Pinales > Pinaceae > Pinus > Pinus taeda. The sequence continues at coordinate 16,200 of APFE030184365.1, forward strand.
GTTGTAATGTAGTAGACAATGACCACTGGTTCCTAGTATAAAGGAAAACAAGAAATGACATGAAGATAAGGAACATAGGAATGGAAGAAGAGAAACAATGTAGCACAGAGCTTATAAAGTGTTACTTTATATTATATTCTCTTGAGAAGCCAATCACAATAGATACAATGATGCATACATTTCCCCATATATTATGTCGAGATAGTCACACCAATTTAGTTTATAAAATTCTTTCGGTAGAAATCACATAAGAGAAAATTTTGGTCAATACATTTTGAACCAACAAGTGTGGTTCATCATGAGGAGTAGATGAAGAGGAAGACCATGGAAAAGGCTTAAATAGAGAGAAATGTAGAGACATAATTTCATGTAAGGACTATATTTAACAATAAAATTAAATTATGATATCAATTTATTAATATATTAAAAACAAATATTATTAACGACTATATTAAATGACTATTTTTTGAAAAGTAATATTTAAATAATGATATTAGTTTATTAATTTATTAAAACTATTAATAAGTAACAACTATATTAAATGGCTAGTTTTTGAAATAATAAGATTTAAATTAATTTATTAAGACAAAATATTACTAGTTTTTGAAAAATAATATTTAAATTATTTATTTAAAAAGAAAATCAAACTCTTAACAAGGAGGGAAGTCAAAATTATAAAGGAGTCAAGACCCTTAATGGAAATAAAATTAAAATAAATTAAAAAATTAATGGAAAAATAAATAAAATAAAACAAAAATATACTCAAGTCAAAAGAAAATATATATATATATATATATATATATATATATATATATTCACAAAAAAGTAATCAATAAATAAAACAGGGTCAACAATAAATCATACAATACATAAAAAACACGAAGGATCGAGAAAATAAACTATAATGAAGAATAAATTGACAAAAAACACTGAGAAAAAGGACACCAATACCTACATAAATAAACAAACAAACAAAATAAATCTAAAAAAGAAGCCTAAGAAAAAACTAGGAGGAGAGGATAGGGACCTAACTTCCTCTCCTCCATTAGATGATGCTAGAAATTATTACAATTCTACACTTCTTTGCTATTTTACCCTTTTCTTGTTTATGCTCCAACACTTCTCACGAAATCGAGTCTAAATTTTTTAGGTATTTCTGGCCTTGTAGTTAAAGACCCATCAAATTTTTTTGTCAATTGGTATTATATGTTTATGTTTGAATCAGTTTTGAACACTAGGAGTCTTAATTTGTAATCTTCTTAGAAGATTCCATGATATGTACTTGTATGTAAAATTTAAATGGCCTTGTGTATAATTTTTCTTTCATTTCTTCTTATTTTCCAATGTCTAAAAAGGGTAAAATTATATCCCCTTATCCTTCTCAAGCTTATGGTGGAATTAGGAATATTTTGTTAGCCTATTGAATTTAGGGTTTAGAAAACTTTCATAAAAGCTTTTAATAAACAATTAATTTAGAATTTACAAAATGTTTTTTAAAGGGGTCTAAAGGTTGGGTTTATAAGAATTTAGTAAATGCTTTTAATAAACACTTACATAAAGTTTCAAAATACTTTTAAAAATGTTATAAAATTATTAGGGTTTAGGGTTTAGGGTTTAACGTTTGGGGTTTTGGGTTTAGGTTTAGGGTTAGTGTTTAAGGTCTACAACATTTTTGAAAATGCTTTTAGCAAACACTTAAATAAAATTTAAAAAACAATTTTAAAAATGTTATAAAATGGTTAGGGTTTAGGGTTTAAGGTTTATAGTTTAGCGTTTAGGGTTTGGGGTTTAGGGTTTAGGGTGTAGGTTTTGGGGTTTAGGGTTTATGTTTTTGAGTTTAGGGTTTAGGGTTTAGGGTTTATAACACTTTAGTAAATTCTATTAATATACACTTAAATAAAAGTTACAAAATTCTTCTTAAACTGTTATAAAATTCTTAGGGTTTACAGTTTAGGGTTTAGCGCTTGGGGTTTAGGGTTTAGGGTTTAGGTTTTGGGGTTTAGGCTTTAGGGTGTATGATTTAAGGTTTATAAAAATTTATTAAATTCTTTTATTGAACACTTAAATAAAAGGTGCTTTTAAAAATGTTATAAAATGCCTACAGTTTAGGGTTTAGTTTGTACGGTTTAGGGTTTGGGGTTTGGGATTTAGGGTATAGGGTTTAGGTTTTATAAAAAATTATTATCAACTTTTAATAAACACTTAAAAAAGGTTACAAAACACTTTTTACAATTTTATTAAATGTAGGGTTTAGGGTATAGCGTTTGGGGTTTAGGGTTTAGGTTTTATAACACCTTAGTAAGTTCTTTTAGTAAACACTTATATAAAAGTTACAAAATTATTCTTAATAGATCATAAAATGCTTAGGTTTTAGGGTTTAGGGTTCAATTTTTAGGGTTTGTGATGTATTTCTTGAGAGGAAGACAAAGCCTTCCCTCTCAGGATTGTGCAATGTTGTCTTGGTGATGCAGAGTCTAGGCCAAGGCTACCCAGACTCGCTGACGGGTAATAGAACACGAATGTAAATTCGAATGCATGGCGATATTGAGTGTAAGCATGAGTGAATGATCATGCATGAAAATGGTGAATGATAGATTCAAAAAATGGAACAACATGCACGTGGGTGAAGCGAGTCGCCGAATCGGCGACCATTCGTGAAAAATAGTTTCATGCATGTGACAACAGTGAGATATTAATGAAAATTAAAATGGTGCTATTATAAGATAGTATGTACCAAGCACAAAATGTTCATACGAAGCGAAACACGAAAAGTATTAGAAATGCAACACAAGACATGGAAATTGGGCTTACCCCAAGACGACTGAGCTGAATGTGCTGACAACTCCTAGATACATTGTGTGATGTCAGAGATACAAGGCCGATGTGAGGAATGAGCTCTGAAGTGTCTAGTTGATGAGTTTTGATAAAATTGAGGTAGTGATGTGCATGCCTCAAATCTAGGGAATGCAACACTTGGTGGGAGGTTTCTGTAATGATCCTTGCATGTGACCTCCAGTTGAAAAAAATAAATCCTTGAAATAAGGGATGCCTTTGCACGTTTCCTTGGGAGAGGTAGCCCATGCATGCAAGCCTGTATTGCTTGGTCCCGGAGGGAACCAGTCAAATCAATTGCACATGCAAGAGGCTGCTCAATTGCTGGGGTAAAATGAAAATTTATGGTTGAATTTTGTTATTGTTGAATAATATCGCTACAAAAAGAAACCTATTATTGCTCAACAATATCCCTGTCTGTGAAAATATTTGTTGCAGGAAATGCATTGAACAATCCTTGTGTAAATTGCATTGAACAATTTCCTTTTCTTCAAATCTTGTGTCCATTTCATGGAGTATTTTCTCATGTCTAGAAGTGTCCAAAATGATTTTCGTTTTAGTTATATAAATTTCATTTTAACCTAACAAAGAAAACATATTCATTTTAAGTTTTAACCAAGAAGTGCAACAACCAGCTCCTGCACCCTGCAACCATTCCAAAAGCCTTCCTATCTTGATGTGCAATGCAAACATCGTAGATAGCAAGACCTTGAAGCTGTTAATGAACATGTCATTGAAATTTGGTTCCTATCTTCTTTTTTCCTAGAGAATTCCCTTGGCCATATGACAATAAATCACTCTTTTAGAGAATGCCCTTGGCCATATGTCATCTTATTTCAAACTTGGAGGTAGGTCATTAAAGGTTACCCAACTTGAACACAATTTCCATCTCTTTAACCACATATTCACAACGAAGCCTCCGATCCACGGCCTCCAAAATGATCCGCGTCAGCCATTGAGCTCGCCTTCTGTGAACAAAGCATTGCAACGTCTTTGTGAAGATGCAACAAATACCTCATGGCCCCAGCAAGACGCACATATTGGCCATGAGCACAGTGCCTTTGGGGGCCCATCTGATCTGATCTGTAGAGCTTGTCTTCATAACTTCACCGCATAGTTCATAGGCCAACTGCTCATAGAACTCTTCCCGCACAATGGCTGCAAATTTGACCTCATAGCTCTGCGAAGGATTCGAACTCGCAATCTTGCGAACATAGAGGACAAGGGCCTGAGGCACTCGATGGGGCAGACTGGTTGAAATCCTGGACTTTTCAAATGTAATCAACATTAAAAAAAAAAGTATTAAACTAACCAAAAATAGTCATCTATTGTTTGTTGTGGTCTTTTCAGGCTGCTAGAGTTTCCCTTCGTTGGAGAAAGCAATGTTAGGTTAAATGATGATCACTTCATCCAAATTTTCTTTGAGAAGAATATTCTGACAATTTAATTTTAATAATGCCTACTTTTTGTTACTTTTATATGAGAGTATTTTATGTGTTTATTACGAGTAATGAAGGCTATTTTATGTTAGTTTTATGTAACGTATGTTATGTTAATAGGTTCTACGAGCATTTCTTTCTGTGTTAATTTAAATAGTGATATGCAAGGGCTGATCCGAAGAGATCAGATCTACACATTTATCATGTTGGAGTGTGATACGTACATGCAAAGCAATTGCTCTTGATGTACATAATATGTTGATGTTTTTTGGTGAGAATGGAAATGTAAAGTAGGTGGCACGCTTTCACTATAATAGCTTGTGTGTAAGTTTATAGAGTGAATCCAAAGAGCTAATGCCATTTTAATCTTAAACCTATGACTTGGGTTTGTGTTTAGATATTTTACTTACATGATTGTGTTCATAAATTTGGAGTGAAAGAATTTACTTTATTTTTTATTATCTAATTTCAAAATATTTTGAGAACAGAAAAAATATATCTCAATAAAAAATTTTAAATATAGAAAATATTCTTAATTTAAATTCAACAATGAATAATTAAACATAAAAGGGAATTTTATAAAATTATTGAATCAGTGTTGAGGCTCTAAATTCTATTTATATTTTATGCTTTTCATTTATATGTAATACGAATTTAATTTATCTAACTACTTAATTGACATAACTAGTTATTTCCATATGATTTTGAACTATGTTTTTACTTCATACAATTATACTTTTATATTTTAGAGTGCTAGAGTAGGCTAGGTTAGGCTAGGCTAGAGTAGGCTAGGCTAGGCTAGGCTAGAGTAGAGTAGGCTAGGCTAGGCTAGAGTAGAGTAGAGTAGAGTAGACTAGACTAGAGTAGACTAGGCTAGGCTAGGCTAGAGTAGAGTAGAGTAGAGTAGGCTAGGCTAGGCTAGGCAAAGATAAGATAGGCTAGGCTAGAGTAGGCTAGTGTAGAGTACAATAGAGTAGAATAGAGTAGAGTAGAGTAGGCTAGGCTAGGCTAAGCTAGGCTAGGCTAGAGTAGAGTAGAGTAGGCTAGAGTAGAGTACATTAGAGTAGGCTAGGCTAGAGTAGAGTAGAGTAGGCTAGGCTAGGCTAGGCTAGGTTAGGATAGAGTAGAGTAGGCTAGGCTAGCGTAGGCTAGGAAAAGATCATATAGGCTAGGCTAGAGTAGGCTACAATAGAGTAAAGTAGGCTAGGCTAGCCTAGCCTAAGATCTATGCTAGGCTAGAGTAGAGTAGAGTAGAGTAGACTAGGCTAGGCTAGGCTAGGCTAGAGTAGAGTAGGTTAGGATAGGCTAGAGTAGAGTAGAGTACTAGGCTAGGCTAGGCAAGAGTAGAGTAGAGTAGGATAGGCTAGAGTAGAGTAGAGTACAGTAGACTAGACAAGACTAGAGCAGATAGGCTAGACTAGGCTAGATCAGGCTAGGCTAGAGTAAGTAGAGTAGAGTAGAGTAGAGTAGAGTAGAGTAGAGTAAACTAGACTAGACTAGACTAGAGCAGATAGAGTAGACTAGAATAGGCTAGACTAGACTACAATAGAGTAGAGTAGACTAGGCTAGGCTAGGCTAGGCAAGACTATGCTAGGCTAGAATAGACTACAATAGAGTAAGGTAAAGTAGGCTAGGCTAGGCTAGCCTAAGATCTATGCTAGGCTAGAGTAGAGTAGAGTAGAGTAGAGTAGAGTAGGCTAGGCTAGGCTAGGCTAGGCTAGAGTAGAGTAGAGTAGAGTAGGCCAGGCTAGGCTAAAGTAGAGTAGAATAGTAGGCTAGGCTAGGGTAGGCTAGATAGGCTAGAGTAGGCTACGCTAGGCTAGGCTAGATAGGCTAGGCTACGCTAGGCTAGGCTAGAGTATGCTAGAGTAGAGTACAGTAGAGTGGAGTAGAGTAGGCTAGGCTAGCCTAAGATCTATGCTAGGCTAGGCTAGAGTAGAGTAGAGTAGAGTAGAGTAGAGTAGGCTAGGCTAGGCTATGCTAGAGTAGAGTAGAGTAGGCCAGACTAGGCTAAAGTAGAGTAGAATAGTAGGCTAGGCTAGGCTAGGCTAGGCTAGATAGGCTAGAGTAGGCTACGCTAGGCTAGGCTAGAGTATGCTAGAGTAGAGTACAGTAGAGTGGAGTAGAGTAGCATAGGCTAGGCGAGAGTAAAGTAGAGTAGAGTAGAGTAGAGTAGAGTAGGCTAGAGTAGAGTAGAGTAGGCTAGGCTAGGCTAGGCTAGGCTAGGCTAGAGTAGAGTAGGCTAGGCTAGAGTAGAGTAGAGTAGAGTAGAGTAGGCTAGGCTAGGCTAGGCTAGGCTAGGCTAGGCTAGGATAGAGTAGAGTAGACTAGGCTAGTGTACGCTAGGCAAAGATCAGATAGGCTACGCTAGGGTAGGCTAGTGTAGAGTAAAGTAATGTAGGCTAGGCTAGACTAGGCTTGAGTAGAGTAGAGTAGAGTAGAGTAGAGTAGAGTAGGCTAGGCTAGGATAGGATAGAGTAGAGTAGACTAGGCTAGAGTAGGCTACAGTAGAGTAAAGTAGGCTAGGCTAGCCTAGCCTAAGATCTATGCTATGCTAGGCTAGGCTAGGCTAGAGTAGAGTAGAGTAGAGTAGAGCAGAGTAGGCTAGGCTAGGGTAGGCTAGAGTAGAGTAGGTTAGGATAGGCTAGAGTAGAGTAGAGTACTAGGCTAGGCTAGGCTAGGTTAGGCTAGAGTATGCTAGGCTAGGCTAGGCTAGAGTAGAGTAGAGTAGAGTAGACTAGGCTAGGCTAGGCTAAGATCAGATATGCTAGGCTAGAGTATGCTAGAGTAGAGTACAATAGAGTAGAGTAGATTAGGCTAGGCTAGGCTATGCTAGTGTAGAGTAAAGTAGAGTAGAGTAGAGTAGAGTAGAGTAGAGTAGGCTAGGCTAGGCTAGGCTAGAGTAGAGTAGAGTAGAGTAGGCTAGGCTAGGATAGAGTAGAATAGGCTAGGCTAGGCTAGGGTAGGATAGAGTAGAGTAGGCTAGGCTAGTGTAGGCTGGGCAAAGATTAGATAGGCTAGGCTAGAATAGGCTACAATAGAGTAAGGTAAAGTAGGCTAGGCTATGCTAGCCTAAGATCTATGCTAGGCTAGGCTAGAGTAGAGTAGGCTAGGCTAGGCTATGCTAGAGTAGAGTAGAGTAGGCCAGGCTAGGCTAAAGTAGAGTAGAATAGTAGGCTAGGCTAGGGTAGGCTAGATAGGCTAGAGTAGGCTACGCTAGGCTAGGCTAGATAGGCTAGAGTAGGCTACGCTAGGCTAGGCTAGAGTATGCTAGAGTAGAGTACAGTAGAGTGGAGTAGAGTAGCATAGGCTAGGCGAGAGTAAAGTAGAGTAGAGTAGAGTAGAGTAGGCTAGAGTAGAGTAGAGTAGAGTAGAGTAGGCTAGGCTAGAGTAGAGTAGGCTAGGCTAGAGTAGAGTAGAGTCGAGTAGAGTAGAGTAGGCTAGGCTAGGCTAGGCTAGAGTAGAGTAGAGTAGAGTAGAGTAGAGTAGAGTAGGCTAGGCTAGGCTAGAGTAGAGTAGACTAGGCTACTGTACGCTAGGCAAAGATCAGATAGGCTACGCTAGGGTAGGCTAGTGTAGAGTAAAGTAATGTAGGCTAGGCTAGCCTAGGCTTGAGTAGAGTAGAGTAGAGTAGACTAGAGTAGGCTAGGCTAGGATAGGATAGAGTAGAGTAGACTAGGCTAGAGTAGGCTACAGTAGAGTAAAGTAGGCTAGGCTAGCCTAGCCTAAGATCTAGGCTAGGCTAGGCTAGGCTAGAGTAGAGTAGAGTAGAGTAGGCTAGGCTAGGGTAGGCTAGAGTAGAGTAGGTTAGGATAGGCTAGAGTAGACTAGAGTACTAGGCTAGGCTAGGCTAGGCTAAGATAGATAGGCTAGAGTAGGGTAGGTTAGGCTAGAGTATGCTAGGCTAGGGTAGAGTAGAGTAGAGTAGAGTAGACTAGGCTAGGCTAGGCTAGGCTAAGATCAGATATGCTAGGCTAGAGTATGCTAGAGTAGAGTACAATAGAGTAGAGTAGATTAGGCTAGGCTAGGCTATGCTAGGCTATGCAAGTGTAGAGTAAAGTAGAGTAGAGTAGAGTAGAGTAGGCTAGGCTAGGCTAGAGTAGAGTAGAGTAGAGTAGGCTAGGCTAGGATAGAGTAGAGTAGGCTAGGCTAGGATAGAGTAGAATAGGCTAGGCTAGGCTAGGCTAGGATAGAGTAGAGTAGGCTAGGCTAGTGTAGGCTGGGCAAAGATTAGATAGGCTAGGCTAGAATAGGCTACAATAGAGTAAGGTAAAGTAGGCTAGGCTAGGCTAGCCTAAGATCTATGCTAGGCTAGGCTAGAGTAGAGTAGAGTAGAGTAGAGTAGGCTAGGCTAGGGTATGCTAGAGTAGAGTAGAGTAGGCCAGGCTAGGCTAAAGTAGAGTAGAATAGTAGGCTAGGCTAGGGTAGGCTAGGGTAGGCTACAGTAGGCTACGCTAGGCTAGGCTAGAGTATGCTGGAGTAGAGTGGAGTAGAGTAGCATAGGCTAGGCGAGAGTAAAGTAGAGTAGAGTTGAGTAGAGTAGGCTAGAGTAGGCTAGAGTAGAGTAGAGTAGAGTAGAGTAGGCTAGGCTAGGCTAGAGTAAAGTAGAGTAGGCTAG